>BQNB010151219.1:0-15929 GCA_026074375.1 Tanacetum coccineum
ACTTTTACTTGACAAGCATACTTTTCTTCATATATCTTTTATTTTATTAGCTTGCTTTTTAATTAGTTTAATCTAGTTTTTTTTTCTTTTTCAATTTAATTAGTTTTAAAACAAAATCAAAAATATTTGATATTCGAGCATCAAACAAAACATTAACAGCTTTCGTGAATTTCAAATTCATCTCTCGCTAGGACACGACATCCGGGAGATAAAATATTGTTTGTCCTCAAGCAATTTTTTTATCAAACGGGATACTCTCTATACTATTACTATTTGAGATATTTAGTTATATATTTTATTATATATATACTATTTTTATTAAATCAGAAAGACACGGTCATAAAAATGTTGAAAGAGAGAATTAAATCTCTAAGTGGAAAAATGAATGAGGATAAGATTAAAAAGGACTTAGAAGAGATTGAAACAATAGATATTGAATTGGATCATAGAGTGTCAAAGCTTATTGCTGAGAATGAGCATTTGAAACAGACCTATAAGCAACTTTATGACTCGATTAAACCAACACGTATTCGATCAAAAGAACAATGTGATGATTTAATTAATCAAGTCAATCTAAAGTCTGTGGAAATCTCTGATTTAAATGCTAGTCTTCAGGAAAAAGTTTTGGAAATTACAGCTCTCAAGGATGACTTAAGGAAACTTAAAGGAAAAGCTCTAGTTGATAATGCTGTTACGAAACACACTATTGATCCAGAGAAGCTTAAGATTGATGTGGAACCAATAACTCCTAAATTGTTAAATAAAAGGACAACTAAACTAATTGAACATGTTAAATCTAAATATCCACTAGATCATTCCTTAGAATCTGCCTGTAGGTATGCTAAACTAATTCAGGAGTTGCTTACACACATCAGTAAAACCTGCCCGAGTGTCAACAATACTGATGGAAAAATAGTGGCTGTGACCCCAAAGAACAAGGACAAAAGAGTTAGATTCACTGAGCCCGTCACATCCTCAGGAAACACAATCACAAAAACAACCTCTACATCAAACCTAGTTTCTAACAAACCTATGTTGTCTTCTACAGGAGTAAAACCGTCTACTAGTGCTAGCGGATCACAGCCTTCAGGCAATACAAAGAAAGATAAGATTCGGCAAACACCAAGTAGTACTCAGAAGAATAAAGTAGAAGCCCACCCTAGGAAAGTTAAATCTAGTTTGAAAAATAAAGATTGTGTTGTTCAACCTAAAGGAACTGCTCATGTGCAGCATTCCAAGCTTAATGCGAATTCTGAACTTAAATGTGTTAAGTGTAATGGTTGCATGCTTTCTGATAATCATGATTTATGTGTTCTTGATTTTATCAATAATGTGAATGCTCGTAAAAAATCTAAATCTGTTAACAAAAGTTCAAAGAGAAAAGTTTGGAAACCAACAGGAAAGGTGTTTTCAAATATTGGATACATCTAGAGACCTACTGATCGAACCTTCACTATAGTAGGAAATGCGTGCCCTTTAACTAGGATTGCCACAACTACTGAAGTACCCCTTAGGAAACTAACTGCTCTAGAAAATGAAACACCTAATCCTGTTGTAACATTGGTTTACTCAAGGAAACCCAAGAAATCTAAAACTAATAGCAAATCTGAGGTTCTTAAATCTGTATCTGCTAACAAAAAGGAACCCAGCCCATCTTGGGGATCCATAGTTTCTGATGTTCCATCTTCCTCTCTTGCTGAATGCAGGTTGTCCAAATTGTTCTCTGGTATTTAGACTTTGACTGCTCCAAGCATATGACCAGAGATCGCTCTCAACTCATCAATTTCGTCAATAAGTTTTTGGGTACAGTCAAATTTGGAAATGATCACGTGGTAAAGATATTGGGATATGGTGATTATCAGATTAGGAATGTTACGATCTCAAGGGTATACTATGTAAAAGGACTTGGATACAACTTATTCTCCGTTGGGCAATTTTGTGACTTGAACCTTGAAGTTGCTTTTCGTCAACACACCTGCTTCATTCGTAATTTAGAAGGTGTTGATCTATTGACTGGATCTCGAGGCAACAATCTGTATACAGTATCTCTTGGAGATATGATGGCGTCCTCTCCTATATGTCTCTTGTCAAAGGCCTCAAAGACTAAGTCTTAGCTATGGCTGTCTCATCTGAACTTTGGTGCAATCAACCATTTAGCTAGACACGGTCTCGTTCGAGGTCTCCCTATATTAAATTTGAAAAGGACCACCTGTGTTTTACTTGTGCAATGGGCAAAAGATAGAAGAAACCCCACAAACCTAAATCTGAAGACACCAACCAAGGAAAACTCTATCTTTTACACATGGATCTTTATGGACCAATGCGTGTCGCAAGTATTAATGGAAAGAAGTACATCCTCGTCATTGTCGATGATTTCTCTTAATTTACATGGGTTAAGTTCTTAAGGTCAAAAGATGAAGCTCCAGATTTCATAATTAAGTTTCTCAAGGTGATCCAAGTGCGGCTTAAAGTACCTGTCCAACGCATAAGAACAGATAATAGAACTGAATTTGTTAATCAAACGTTGCGTGAATATTATGAGAAAGTTGGTATCTCTCATGAAACATATGTTGCTCGCTCTCCACATCAAAATGGTGTCCTTGAAAGACATAATTGTAAGCTAATTGAAGCTGCCCGCACAATATTGATTTATATAAAAGCTTCGTTATTCTTATGGGCAGAAGCAGTTGCTACCGCATGTTACACCCAAAATCGTTCCATTGTACGTCTTCGTCACGAAAAAACACCATATGAGCTTTTACATGACAAACCTCCCGACTTATCGTTTTTCCATGTATTTGGTGCACTCTGCTATCCGACAAATGATAGTGACAATTTGGGCAAGTTACAACCGAAAGCTGACATTGGTATTTTCATTGGATATGCAGCTACAAAGAAAGCATTTCGAATTTTCAACCGACATACCAGACGAATCATTGAGACAATTCATGTAGATTTTGATGAGCTGACTGCGATGGCTTCTGAACGCAGCAGTTCAGGACCCACACTTCATGAAATGACTCCTGCAACAATCAGTTCAGGACTCGTGCCAAACCCTCCTCCTTCAACACCGTTTGTACCACCTTCAAGAAGTGATTGGGATATATTGTTTCAACCGCTGTTTGATGAATTACTCACTCCTCCACCTAGTGTTGATAACCCAGCCCCTGAAGTCATTGCTCCAATTGCTGAAGTAGTTGCTCTAGTTTCTGCTATATCAACTGTTGGGAATAAAATGCTAAGGCATTCCCACTGCTAGTTATATGGTTCCCACTGCTAGAGATTTTTCCCACTGTTAGTGTATCTCTACCACTGCCAAGGTTTCTACTGCTTGAAGACTTTCCACTGCTGATTGAAGATAAGTATTACTCAGAGTCAAAGACGCGTTATTGTTATATTTGGAATGTATCTTGTGTATATCTCTTTTATTTAGGAGATACGGTTTAGGTCTTATCTTGTACAGGACTCCTTATGCTATAAAAGGAGTCCTTAGGTTAGAATAGAAAATGACATTCAACACATACACATACATCATATATACACATCTTTCACATATGAGCGTGGTGATCTCGGGGGGGGGGAGGGGGGGGGGTAGGCAGGTGGGGGGAGGATGGGGGGTGGGGGGGTTTAAGTGTAGGGTGAGGGGTTTGGGGGGTGGGGGGTGGTGTGGGGAGAGAGGGGGGGGGTGGGTGGGTGTGCTATTAAAGCTATTTAGTTTTATACACTATTTTTCATTTCATTTCATTGTTATCATTCTTGATCACTAAAGGTTAGATTCCCACAGACCTTTGGTGAAACGTCATTAAACAAAAGTTTCTCTCATTGTTACCTTGTGTTTATCCAAGATAATAATAACCTTATAACCTAAGGCATAAGATCCAAGTTTGGAAACAACAAGTGGTATCAGAGCTTGTTTAGAAGCTTTGAATAAGAAGAAGAGTATCCTACAAACTTTGCATTAATGGCATATACATCTTCAAGAAGTTCTTCAAGTTTAGATAATGAGGTATATGATGATTCCTTTTGTTCTAAATCATGTAGGAAAAAACCAAAAACCTCAAACAAAAAATTATGGAAAAGTTACTGAAGAACTTAGTGGATGTGAGACTGACTTGTATAACTACAAAAGAGGTTTATCACAAGTTGAGGCTAGACTTGTTGAATTTAAAAATAATGAATTCAGTTCGGGGAAAGAATAGAGTCCCTTTGAGAGAGAAGTAAGCCTTCAAGATACTAAAATTGAAAATCTCAGGAATGAATTAGAGGAGTTAAAGAAAGAAAAAGACAGCATAGATTTTAAAATAAAGAAATTTGAAAATTCTGCAAAAGATCTAGATTGTCTCTTAGGGACTCAAAGATCTGTTAAGGATAAGACAGGTCTGGGGCTTAATGAGTATACTGCTGTGCCACCTCCTCATGTACAAGTCTATTCACCTCCTAAGAATGATCTGTCTTAGACAGGTTTGCCTGAATTTGTTGATGACACTGTTACTGATTATAGTAGGCCTACACCTAGTATAGATGTGTCAAAAGATGTAAGTGATGAGCAGAAGGCAATATGGAAAAGTAATAGTGCCTCTTTCTCTGAACAAGGAGGATCAGTTGGTAATGTTGTATCGAAACCTATGATCAGGTTTGTAAAAGAAACTGGTTGTCCTAGTGTCTCTAAAGTTAATAATACTGAAAAGTCTAGGAAACCAACTGTGAAGTATGCAGAAATGTACAGGTCACAAAGGCCTAGGGGAAATCAAAGGAACTAGAATAATCAGAAGTCCCAACAGCTAGGAAGTGACTTTGTGATGATTAA
The DNA here is from genome assembly GCA_026074375.1 of Tanacetum coccineum. Taxonomy (NCBI): domain Eukaryota; kingdom Viridiplantae; phylum Streptophyta; class Magnoliopsida; order Asterales; family Asteraceae; genus Tanacetum; species Tanacetum coccineum. The sequence continues at coordinate 4,808 of BQNB010151219.1, forward strand.
GAAAGCCTGCTATGTATGTGGAAGTTTTGAACACCTGCAGTATACCTGTAAACACAAAAGACAAGTTAATGATCAAAAACATGTTAAACCAGTGTGGAACAACTCAAAGGGGGTGAATCATCACTATTCAACAAGAATAACTCACCCAAATCTAAAAAGAAATATGATTCCACAAGCTATTTTGATGAGGTCTAGGAGAAAAACTATTAATGCTGCTAAGCCAAAAGCAGTACATAATGCTGTTAAGGCTTCAGCATGTTGGGTTTGGAAGCCAAAGAACAGAGTAATAGATCATGTCTCCAAATATAACAATGCATCAATGACTTTGAAAAAATTTGATTACATTGATGCACAAGGAAGATTCAAGTCTGTGATGGCTTGGGTTCCCATAAGAAGATGATTTGGAGGATCCTTCCAAACAAGGGAGGAAAAATGCTCAAATTAATGAAGATCACTTTGGTTCAGATAAATGCACACACTCAGGGGAGGCATGAGCATGATCAAGAATTTGATGCATAAATTACTACTGTTGGTGCAGAAGTTGATGATATTGCTGCTGAAACTTAAGTGTACATTAGAAGCAGTGTAGCAAAGACAAAAGATAAAGAAGAAAGGCAGAGGATTTCCAGAGTAGAAGGTTTAATTCAAGATCTTCTTCAAAAGATATTCATGAAGGCTAAAAGATCAAGATGATGAGATGTTTGGAAGCATCCTCTCCAGGTTAGCATTTTATTCTAGAAACTTGATTTGAAGATGGAGTATCAAGTTTAGGAGAGGATTGTTGGGAATAAAATGCTCTAAGGCATTTCCATTGTTAGTCATGTTTATTCCCACTGCCAGAGTACTTTTCCCACTGTTAGTGTAAATCTTCTCACTGCTAATGTTTACACTGCTGAGAAGTTTTGCCACTGTTGAAGACTTTCCACTGCGGCATGAAGATAATGCTGATTAGTCAAATAGAAGACTGAAGTTAATGCTAATTGACTAAAATTAATGCTAATTAGTCAAACAAAAGACTGAAGTTAATGATGATTGAAGAGATTAATGCTGATTGAGAATTTGACAAAATATTTTGGAAAGTATTAAATACTTAGTCATTATATTTAATACATTTAACTAAATACATAGGAAAATATTGTAAGCCCTTTAGGACTCCTTAGTGTATAAAAGGAGATCCTAGGGCATCTAGTTACATATCTCATTCAACACACATACATCATATATACACATATTTCACATATTACTCTTATAGCTTTAAGGTTTTGTAAACCCTAGTACTGTTAGAGTACTCGTATTATTCTCTTAATAATATTAAAGATTTTTGGTTATTCACTATTTTCATTTCATTTCATTGTTATCTTCTTGATCACTAAAGGTTAGATTCCGCATAGCCTTTGGTGAAACTCATTAACAAAGTTTCTCTCATTGTTACCTTGTGTTTATCCAAGATAACAATAACCTTATAACCTAAGGCATAAGATCCAAGTTTGGGAACAACAAGTGGTATCAAAGCTTTTATTACTCAGAGTGCCTTGTGTTGGGAAAAGATTTTAAGGTTGATGATTCTCATGTGTTGCTTAGGACACCTAGACAACATAATATGTATTCCATTGACCTAAACAATATTGTCCCTCATAAAAACTTAACTTGTTTGATTGCCAAGGCCTCTGTGGATGAAAGTATGATGTGGCATAGAAGATTAGGTCATCTGAATTTTAAAACCATAAATAAGTTGGTTAGGAATAATCTGGTCAGAGGTTTGCCTTCCAAAAGTTTTGAAAATGACCATTCCTGTGTTGCTTGTCTCAAAGGAAAGCAGCATAAGGCTTCTTGTAAGAACAAGCTAGTAAACTTAGTCTCTAAGCCCTTTCACACTTTGCATATGGATTTGTTTGGACCTACTTCTCTCAGTGGTCTTAATCATAAATGGTATTGCTTAGTTGTGACTGATGATTTTTCTAGGTTTACTTGGACTTTCTTTCTAAAATCTAAGGATGAAACAGGTAGCATTCTTAGGAATCTTATCACAGAGATAGAAAATCTAAAAGACCTTAAAGTGAAAATAATTAGGTGTGATAATGGGGGTGAGTTTAAGAATAGAGATATGGATGACTTCTGTACTAAGAAAGGTATTAAAAGAGAGTTTAGTAATGCTAGAACCCCTCAGCAAAATGGTGTTGCTGAAAGAAGGAATAAAACTCTCATTGAAGCTGCAAGGACTATGTTAGCTGATGCTAAACTCCCTGTTACCTTTTGGGCTGAAGCAGTTAGCACTGCTTGTTATGTTTAAAACAGGGTTTTGGTTAACAAGTCCCAAAATAAGACACCTTATGAATTGTTTAATGGTAGATCTCCTGCTATAGGATTCTTAAGACCATTTGGGTGTCATGTCATGATCCTTAATACCTTAGACCACTTAGGCAAGTTTGATGCTAAAGGAGATGAAGGTTATTTTGTTGGATACTCCCTATCTAGTAAAGCATTTAGGGTATTTAACAAGAGAACCAAGAAAGTAGAAGAAAACCTGCATGTGGATTTCTTATAAAATAAACCCATTGAGAAAGGAGTTGGCCCTAATTGGTTATTTGATATTGATTCTCTAACCAATTCAATGAATTATGTGCCAGTTGTTGTTGCAGGAACATCTTCTACTAATATTTCAGGTACAAAAGAAGATGCTAATCAAGCTGTGAAGGATAATGTATCCTCTCTAAGATTCATTGCTCTGCCAAATTGGTTTCATGATGCTCATATGGAAACCTCCAATGACTCTGTAAGGAACAGTAAAGCAAATGATGATCCTCAAAAGGAGAAAGATGGTACTGCTGATGTATCTGAAAGCAGTAGAAACACCAATCCTACTGCTAGCTCAAAAGACTCCTTAGCTGATCAAGTGGAGCCTGTTTTATCACCAACAATGGAATCTAAAGTTCCCAGTGTTAGTTCACCAGTACCAACTGTTAGTATAAATGTCTTAGATAGTGAGTCACCTGAGCTTCCTGCAAGCTCAACAGTGGAAACTGCAGTTCCCACTGTTAGTACACCTATTCCAACTGGTAGCAAATCTATTCCTCCTATAACCTCAAGTCTTCCTAAGATCATTTCAAGAGGAGGGTCAAGCTACTCAGAGCCACTGTCATTACGTAATGTGATGGGAGATTTCTTTGGGGATATAACTAATTCAACTAGTTTGACTAAAGTGGAAGCTGGCATAAGCAACATGGAGACTGACATACAAATCAGTCCAACCCTTACTCTCAAAATTAATAAAGACCATCCAAAAAGTCAGATAATTGGTCCCATTGATACTCCTGTTCAAACCAGACATAAGGCCAAGAATGTAGAAGAACAAAGCTTCATAGCTACAATTCACCAAAAGACTAATCCTGATCTCCTACAGTATTGTCTATTTTCATGTTTCTTGTCTCAAGAAGAACCCAAGAAAATTGTTGATGCTCTCAAAGATGAAAGCTGGGTAGAAGCTATGCAAGAAGAGCTTCTACAATTTCAGATTCAGAATGTTTGGGTCTTGGTTGACTGTCCTAAAGGGGTGAGGCCTATTGGAACAAAATGGGTCCTCAAAAACAAGAAAGATGAAAGGGGAATTGTAATTAGAAACAAGGCCAGGCTTGTGGCACAAGGGTATACTCAGGAAGAAGGAATTGATTATGAAGAAGTCTTTGCACCAGTTGCAAGGATTGAGGCTATTAGATTGTTCTTAGCATATGCTTCATATATGGGATTTACAGTATACCAAATGGATGTCAAAAGTGCTTTTCTGTATGGGACTATTGATGAAGAGGTTTATGTGATGCAACCTCCTGGCTTTGAAGATCCTGAGTTCCCAGATAAAGTTTACAGGGTAGAGAAGGCTATGTATGGACTCCATCAAGCACCTAGAGCTTGGTATGGTACTCTGTCCAAATATTTATTGGCTAATGGCTTTCAAAGAGGTACCATTGATCAAACATTGTTCATCAGAAAGCACAAAGGAGAATTCTTGCTTGTACAAGTGTATGTAGATGACATTATCTTTGGATCATCAAATCCAAAATTGTGCAAAGAATTTGAGGACCTAATGCATGACAAATTCAAAATGAGTGTTATGGGTGAACTCACCTTCTTTCTTGGATTGCAAGTACTACAAAAGAATGATGGCATCTTCATTTCACAAGACAAATATGTTGGTGATATTCTCAAGAAGTTTAGGTACACAGATGTAAGGACAACAAAGACTCCTATGGATAAGGAGAATCCTTGGGGCAAGGATGGACCTGGAAAAGATGTGGATCTTCACTTATATAGATCCATGATTAGATCTCTCATGTATCTTTACTTGACATCACATAGACCAAATATTATGTTTGAGCTGTTTGGTATCGTTGCTAGACACCAAGTGACACATAAAGAGTGTCATCTTCATGTTGTTAAGAGAATTTTTAGGTACCTAAAAGGTCAACCTTTGCTAGGATTTTGGTATCCTAAAGAATCTCCTTTTGACTTGGTGGCCTACTCAGGGTGAGGAGATGGTATAATCAAGATAGAAAATCAACACTGGGGGTTGTCAGTTTTTAAGGGCCAAGAAGGGCATTGATCTTCTTGGGCATGCACAAAAAGCATACTATTGTGGCCACCTCCACAACTGAAGCAGAATATGTGGCAGCTGCAAGTGGATTGTAGACAAGTTCTTTAGATTCAAAATCAGTTGCTGGACCATAGGTACAATTTTATGAACACTAAGATATATATTGACAATAATAGTGCAATTTGTATAGTTAAAAATCATGTCTATCACTAAAAAACAAAACATATTGATATCATACATCATTTTATAAGAGACTGATATGAAAAGAAGTTGATTAATGTGGATCATATTCATACAAGATAATAATGTTGCAGATCTATTAACCAAAACCTTTTGATGTGGGAAGTACAGATAAGTAATTAGTTGTAGTGTTGGGAATGCTCATCCCTAAAATGTCTTTATTTTAAGTTTTGTAAAGTTTTGTATAGGATTTGCACTGTTATTTAGATAAATAAGTGTTCAAACTGCTAGTATAAAATGCAACTGTTAGTTATTTTTCCCACTGTTAAGTTTCCACTGCCAGTGTAAATTTTCCCACTGTTGGGGTTAACTTTACACTGGTAGTGTTTTTTCTTGGTTTGGGTTTAACAATTTGCTGGGCTGACGGAATGTCAATGAAATTGTTCTATGGTGTATCAAAAGTGGAATCACATCATGTTGTAAGTCAATCTGTCTTGGGGTGGGTTATAGGAACCTCTTAGGGATTTGGGTATTCATAGAGTACTTATGGCCAGTCTTTTAGTCTGTCCCTACTGAGTGGTGTGAGTTTATGTGACAATGAAGTCCAGTTTATTAACTTGCTCTAGAGTCTCTTAACTTTCGGAGGCAGTAGTGTGAGATCTCATTCATGGGTTATACACAAATTTGGTCCACAAGAGTTTCCCTCATGTCTGACTAAGTGATTTTAGTGTGCATGTGGTGTGCTGTGGCATTTGGGTGTATAATTATTGGAGAAGGGTCTCATTCTGCCAAGACACTTGACCTAGTATGATTGTGGTGGGTGGTGACCAAGGAAAATTTTAAGGATGGGTTAAAACAGGGATCAATGGTTAATATGTGTGTTAATTTTCTTCCTGGGTCAGATAGTGAGCAAAGGACTCATGAATTCATGCATGTCTATCTTGCTTTTGCAAGTGTGTATGTATGGATAGGGTAGGCTTGCTTTTGATTATTGAAGATAAGTTGATACCCTTAGGATTATTTCTCACTGTTTGACCAATTTGTTTCTACTGTTAGCATAAGTTACCACTGGTTGACTATTTTATCCGCGGGGGGGGGGATGTCCAATATAGCCCGTTGCCACTGTTGGGCTTAAAAGTTTGTTGCATTAATTAAATTGTCGTTGAGATTTTTTGGCCGCTTATGTCTTTATATAACTTCTTCAAATAGAGTTTTCAAGATAGTTCTATTCTTCTAAAAGATTTACTCATTCTCAAATCTCAATTATCTTGATTTCACTCTATCATAATTCTTTTTAGTGCCTATAAAATCTCAATTGAAGTTGCCCACTGTACACAATTTCATCCTTATATCCTTTTAACCCTGCCCCACCCTAAACAATGCTATAACGCCTTGCTTTTTGTGATTATCACAACATGGTGGCAATTTTAGAGAAAATAGAGCATAACATCGACTTCCACCAGATAGTGGACTTTCTTGAAGCTTCTTATAACAACCCAAGAATTTTCATCAAATGCAAAATCAACCTATTTTACTATTATCACAATTATACGGGGAAAGTTTTCGCTTTATTACATTACTTGCATTATCAATATCTTAATATGCAATATAACTTGCATAACTAAAGTAGACGAGCTCATGCAACCTATCTATGGAAATCCTATCTTCATATATGTCAAGCAAACATCATAACATGTCAAGTCAATATCATCATATCCTTTTTACAAAGTACATTATTCCTATAATGTACCATTCACAACGTTATATCAAAACTGGCTCTAAACCGTCATCGTATACCTCTAAACCATAAATTTCATGAAGGGTTAGTATCTAAGGTGAATGTACAAACTACTAAAGCATATGTACAAGCAATATAACATCTCATTTGAAATATAACCTCCCTCCAAGTCAAAGTACAAGTCCTTAAAAGCTCAATATACAAGTCATTAAGCATGATCTCTAAAATAACCGTTTTACCTCCATTTTCATTCTTGTTTCTTCACCATCACTTGTGTATAAGCTACTACACTCAATATAAAATGTGTAAACCCTAATTATTCTATTCATAAGCTTTCATACATCTTTTTACACTCAAAACCTTAATTCAAAACCCTAAACCCTAAAACCGAGCTAGTTTCTAAACCATGACTCATTTTTTGATTTTTATCCATCATAAACCTCAACCAACCCTCAAATAAGTTGTAATAACTTAATTTACAACATTAATAATCATATAAAATCATCATTTCATCATTTCATCTCAGTTATACACAAAATGAATCCAAGAAAACCCTAATGAACCTAATTAAACCCTAAATGGATCATTCAACCCGTTTACTCATTTTTACCCATTTCAATCACAAACCATTAACCCAACTATGATCTAAACTCATAATATGAGTCATGTAAACAATTATCTATCATCCTTGATCATGTACATCTGAATTAGAAACTTAAAAACCCTAAAGAAACCCTAATATGCCCTAATTGAACCCGCGTCATATATCATTCATTTTCAACCCACTTTAACCCAAACCACTTGTGAACCTCCATTGATAAACCTTGATACAAACCTTGAGAACATATTTCTATCATTCCATGATCAATGAGCATGAAATATAAGCCAAAGAAAACAATTCGAGCCCTAGAAGACTCAAATGAACCCGCGAACCCTAAATCTTGCAAATTGACCCATTTTGAGCTTTTCTTTGAAAACAAGCACCTCATGACTCACCCACATGCATTCATAAGTAGCTTACACACCTTCTACAACAAATATCTTCAATATTTTTATTAAGAAAAACTTCACATGGTCTTTTGTTTCTTCTTTTTTAGCCGTGGCATCAAAAGAAGTAGTCAACACCTCAAAGTTAGTTTCTAGCCCTATAAACTCATCACATAGCCTCTCCTAGTCACCCTTTAGCTCCCATATGTTTCCTAACCAGATCTCTAAGCTCCCTTGGTCACAAAGGAGCCATTCGGCTATAAATAGAGGCATAAACCTCTCATTGTAACTCATCCCCCACTTTGCTCAATATGTATTCTAAGAGATCCTAAGAAGTCTCAAGAACATAAGTGAAGCAAAAGAAACCGAGAAAAGAAGCCCGGGAGTCGTTATTCTAGGCGTACGAAGCTAAAAGTCCCGATTTTGACCCATTTTCAAGTTATAAGCTCAAACCCATGTTCTATCGTGTTCATACCTGCTACTACACCCTTATAATATTCATATGATCTTAAATAAACTTTTGTTAAAGTTTCATAACTTAATTTATGCTCATTTTCCATTTTGATCCAAAATCGTACACCGAAACCCTAATTTTATGTTTTTCATAAAACTAAATGTTATGATGGCTAAGTGTTCTTATAATATATCCTAGCATGCTTAACTAATGTTAAAATAACTACTTTATTGATTATTGAAGGAATTTGAACTTAAAACCCGCGCGTTTATGTTTTAAAACCCTAATATGACCCGTTTTGCTTCCTAGCTTAACGAATCGTTATTTTAAACTTGCGTTGTGTTAAATCTTTATATTTTAGTTTTTTAAAGAGATGGTGGGGGGATCGTTTTAAAGTTGTGTTAAAGGGTGGGGGGAGGAAGTGAGGTCTAGGTTTGAGGGTGGGGTTTAGGAGGGGGTGGTTTTAGGTTGTTGGGGTGGGGTGGTGTTAGGTGTTTGATATCTATCTATTATCTCTATATTATGTTTTGTTTGAGTGGATGATTGGGGGTATGGGGTGGGGTTGGTTTTTAATGATTGGGGGATGTGTGAGTTAGGAGTTTTAGGTTTTAGTTAAGGTGGTTTTTGGGATGGGATATGTGTTTTAATAAGGGAGTGATGTGGTATAGGGCACTTTTCTTTTGATGGTTTTTTTTACGTGGTTATTAAATCTTTTAAAACTTGAAGGACCACAACTCGAAAAGTGCAACTTCAGAGGGTATACATTTGCCTTGCTTTTTCTACAATCACTTATCAAGGGCTAAAACAATCATATAATTTTGAATTACAATAGTAAAAAATGTATTCAAAACATTTCCTGACTTTAACTTTATTAACACTTGACGTGCTTAACATTTCCAGATAATACATAAAACATCCTAATAAAACCGTGATACACCATCGAAGCTATTTTTTTAACTCAATACTAGGGTGCTTCATTCATAAGTAGGTTTCATCTTGTATTACGTTCTGACTGAGTTTTTAGTTTTACATTTAAATGCCCTACGCTCTTCTCCTCAAACGTTACGGAGTGAGATGACTAGCTCCTTAAACGTTTACTGAATGACTTCTGAATTATGATGGCCCGAACGGTGATACAATAATTCCAAACTCTTCAATCAAATTCATAACTCTTAGAACCAAAGTTCTAAAGTACAATCTTCCTAAGACTTGACATATTTACTCAGGTTGCGTGACGTGGCTGTTTACTATCATTTTGCTATATCAACCTTCCCCGGTTAAGATTGTGATAAGGTCGTCAGCTTTCATTTTGGAATATTTATTACAACTACCTATCAGGTGAAGTTCATAGCCTCGCTTTTACTTATTTACATGCTTTATAAACCCGCGAGGGGGATACATGCTCAATTGTTTTTAATATACACAAGTACTTAAAACCGATATTGTGAAGTTCATAACCTCGCCTTTACTTATTTACATGTTTTATAAACCCGCGAGGGGGATACATGCTTGTTACAAACTCTTTTACATACTCGTTTATCTTATAACAATGTGATTACTTTTCAAAGACTTAGTGAGTTCATAGCCTCACTCTTAATCTCTTTAATGATTTCATAAACCCGTAAGGGGGATACATGCTATAAATTACGAATACAAGTGCTTTCCCAGACTATATGCTAACCTGATATACCATTACAATTGCTGTCTAAGTTACTTTATGCCAAAAGTCCCTCATTATCATGGACCATTAATTACTCTTCGGAGTGAACGCAAATATTGTGGATAGATCTATCGGGATTGACGAATCCTGTTTGTGTTAGCCGGATAGGTAACCAAACACACTATATTTGAATTTCATAGGTATATGGCAATTACCTACACCGAGGGCCATTATCTATATATATATATATATAACATCATTTTGGGTATATATATACACTAGTCAGTTTGTGTGCCATGAGCTTAGACCAGACTATACTATACCAGACAAGGAACATGACCAATCAGACCAAACAGACCAAACAAGACAATAACGCAGTAATACACTGTTACTATGATAATTGTATTCGTTGCAATTATTACTAATAACGGGTGTATAATAACAATACCATTTTCTATAATAATTGTGTTTATACAATTATTACACTATGACTTGTATTCAAACTGTTTATCAAACGTATGAATTTCACTCAACCTTTGTGTTGACTTTTTAGCATGTTTATCTTAGGTTATTGAGAAATATACGGCACGGAGTGGCATGGACTCGAAGATGGCTAAAACTTGTTATCATTAACATTGTATGTAACTAGATTTTGGGACCTGCCTTTGTAAAACTCTGATTTGAAATGAATGATAACGTATCTTTTGGACAAACGTCTCTTTTGGTTCGTTTTCTATGATTATGATTGTTGTTTCCATGAAGTAATACCCCAGATTAGCTTCCGCTGCTATATGTAAAAATAGGGGTCTTACAGATTGGTATCAGCGCCATGGTTATAGAGAACAAGGTCAAAACCTTAACTATAACCACATTTCTTTTCTAGACATCAAAGTCCTCCGTGCCACTACATTCCGGAACAAGTATGTAAAGATACATAACTATTATACTATATTATATCATATATAACTTATGTTATTTACAACTAGGTTATTAACAGAACGATGTCTTCTCCCAACCACTCTACTTTCGATATCGAGGATGCTTTTTCCTCTATGAATATTCTTAACTATACTTCGGTCTCATCGGATTATTTCTCAGCTTCATCGGAAAGCATTTCTTTTAACTCTTTGGAAAAATCTAAAGATTATATGATCCCACCAGTGTTCTCACCTTTATACAATAATCCTTGTTTAAAGGACGTACAAGCATTTTATGCTAAGGAATTACCTATTTCACCACAAGATCCTATTACTTCACCAGCTATTTTGACTCCATATCTGGTATTACCACCATCACTACTATTTGATCCCCGATTTTGTCCCTGAAGAACTATTACCACCTAAGAAGTAAATCCATTTGCCATCTTTTTCCTCAACTATGTTATCTAATTCATCTCGAAATCAAACTTGTAATTTGGTATCACCATCCTTCTCAGTTTATACTCCTACCCCACCTCAAGTATTTGAAATAGGAAAATGTTCAGATAAGATGTATCTGAAACATCATGAGAAACAAGTC
>BQNB010151220.1:3010-15929 GCA_026074375.1 Tanacetum coccineum
AGAACTCTAATTTGATCAAAGAGATATGAGCTTCAACGGATGCTACCTTAAAGAACCAAGGAGCATCAATTAAAACTTTAGAGATCCAAATCGGGCAAATAAGCAACGTTCTATAGGAAAGAGGATTTGGAAGTTTACCGAGCTCAACTGAAACTAACCTAAGAGTTCATGTCAAGTCGATCTCAACTATTGTTGAAGCTGATTCATACCCAATACGCCATATGGGATCCTCCTAATAGACCATATCCACTAGACATAACCGTACACTAATGCACGAAACAAAACAAACAACAATTCTGTTTCCAAGTCGTTTGAATGGTTACTACTATGAAGAAAAGAAGGGATCATATGGACCACAATTCTCGGAAGCTTACTCTGAAGCTTCACATATCATACCCAGAAAGGAGAAAGACCCAGAGAGTTTCACTTTACCTTGCTTTATTAATAACGTTTGTTTTGATAATGCCCTTGTTGACTTAGGAGCTAGCATTAGTGTTATGCCTCTCTTAACCTACCTTAACTTAGGATTAGGCGAATTAGCTCACACCAAATTGAAAGTTGAATTACCAGACAGGATAGTGAAATATCCAAAAGGAGTAGCTAAAAATGTGCTAGTAGGTATTGTTAAATTTGTTTTCCCAGTAGACTTTATAATTCTAGATATGCCCGAGGATATCAAAGTGCCATTGATCCTCGAAAGACCATTTTTGTCTACCGCCCGTGCTAAGATTGATGTTTACAAAAGAAAGATTACTTTAAGGGTCGGGGAAGAAAGGATTGTTTTCACAAGTGTTAAACCTGCTAGTAGTTTAATTAAGAGGGTCTACATGCTAAGTTTGAGAGAAAGAATGGAACTTGATTTAGAAGCTAGGCTAATGGGAGAGACTTTGGTGTTAAATAGATCATTAGACCCTTTCTTTGAGGATTACATAGAATTAAATGATCTAAATGAACCATTTGAGCTTAGGAGAAATCAAGGTGATGATTTAATGCCCACCATTGAGGAAGGTGAGGTAATTGAGGAATTTAGAACTAGGGATGATGAACTTGATGCTGAAATTGATGATTACCCTAGTTATTGTGACTATGATAAGAAGATCCATATAGATTGTGCTCACAACTTAAAGTGATGGTGTACAAATGGAATAATTCTATAATGAAAGATAAGATGGTGTACAAATGGAATAATGTTATAGGAGATTTAATGAATGTGCTATTTTTGTTTGGAACCATTTCTGTGTGACGGATTTTTGTAGTTTTAGAAATTAATGGATGACTATCGGTGATGAAGGAAATAGGCGATGTATTTTTTTGGTGAACCGTTTTTTTTTAAGAGAAGTTGGAATTAAAACAAAACGGTTCGAAGGAATGATTACCATTTACAATGGTAATGATGAAGTAACTTACCAAATGGTGTGATCACATCCGAGATTTAAACACCACACTAATGACAAAACCAAATGGCCAACAAGATCCCACCATTACCAAAGAAAGTGAAGAGATAAGAAGAATTATTCTCGCATTCATTACCAAAAGCTTAAGGGTTATATAAAGGAGTATTGAAATTTAGTACCCTATTTCATTCTAGACGCGAAGATGGATAAGAAAAGCTCACACTCGGCACTCTAGCGTGCATAAGATGGAATGAATGAATATCAGCTGAGAAAAGTCTAACATAAAGAACTTCGCCTGAAAAAAAGGTGAATCCCGAAGAGGAACCAACCCGAATGTTATTTAATTTTATCGAGTTTGTCTTCCCAGACATCAATACACGCGATCATCCGCTCATATCATGACGGCCATTGAATGTCTGGACGTATCATAGTCATTATTTTATGCACTTTAAAAACATTATTGTCCCAGTTCAGGCAATACGGTTATATCATGGCACATGATATTGCGTATTCACGCCGACTGACCCATATTTAGTTTGTTTAGTTTAGGTTTAAATTAACCAGTAGTACCAAATAGGGAATAAACGTTTTCCCTATATTTTACAGCTGACCTCGTGAAAAAAGTATAACGAATATTGGTGGACAATTTACAAATCTGAAGATCTTGAAGTGTTGGAGTCTTGAAACTTCAAGGCGGCTGTTCAACACACATTCGTGCTCAAATAAAAACTCAACATGAAGAATCTACCGAGCAAATATCATTAGGAGTTCTCAATCTAATTCTTTTTAATCCGTGTATTTAATGTTTTATATTATACAACGAGACGTATATGAATTCAAGTGGGGTAGAATTAGAAATGTTTTACTTGTCCTAATTTTCACACTAAAATGCTTAAATTATGCTTAAATTTAAAAAAAATTCAAGCATATTATATAAATTACTGGATACTAACCCGCACACAATAACCATTGTTAGATAATAGTGCGGATATAACCTAACGTTTTCCAAATGTTTACCCCAAATTCCCATAAAAATACGAGAGAGCCGTGATAAGTAGAAAAAAAAAAAGAAAGTACTTTAGAACTTGCTTGGTAAATCTATTCGAGACCTCGGTTATGCAGTACTATGAATTTAGATGGAGTAACTTGTCTAAATTGGTAAATTTTTAGGATTACAACCAAATAGCCTTTACATGTTTTATTAACTAACTACACTGGTTAGTTAACCCCCATATAAAAACCATAGTTTACTCTCATTTTAAGAGTAAGAACCCCTAGAACAACCCGTAAGCATCCTTTAGAATACACCAATTATTTTGTTTCGTTACACTTAGCCTACCCTGTTAGATAAATTATTTTACAGTTGTATTTTGCATAAATTGTAAAGAGATTTTGAATTTTCCGTAGTCTCGATTCAATTTAGGTACGATGCAAGAATTTGGCACATCGCCAAGGGAATGTATATTATAGTCAAAAACATGTTATTTTTACTACCATCGAAATTATTGTGCGTCCGAAAAGAATGAATGAATATCAAAGGAATTATCCGGAATATTATGATCGCAAAGTGGAAGAAACTACACCGAGTTTTATAGTATAGTGTTTAAAAAAATTGAAAAAATTAGAAAAATCGCAACAAAAAAGAGAAAGAAAAGTTTGAAGATAATCGTTTCGCAACTACCGAAGGAATTACACAAAGGATCGATTATTCGTTGATACAAATTGATGATGTAGACTATTGTATAAAGTGGTAGATATCTGCCACTATCCCTTGTAAAGTAATGGTAAATGTCTGAGATGTTTGGGAAGTTGACCGTTACGTAACGCCAATTTAGTTGTAGTTTTTGATCTATGATCAGACGTTGTACACATTGTAGTCGTTTATCATGGTAATGTCGGGGGAAAAAAAGTGTCAGCAACTTGTATTTTATACATTAATCTATTTGTTCGTAATTTTTTATTAACAACATTTAATTCCATTTCCTAATTATTAACCATGGTTTTACCGAATGAGGAATGTGATCCGAGCGTGCATGTCTCTTTGTCGTTACGGCCATGTATGCATGTCTCAATTGCCTTGTTGGTTTATTACTATTGGTGAAAGTTAGAAGATTCATACCCTATATTACTCTACTAGTCCTACTCTTTAGCTTATTCGAGGTGGGAGTGAGCGTCACATGTGGTCCTATCCTCGTCGTTAAGGGTGTGTAGTGGTGTCATTGGTCGCCCTCCAGGAAATATTGGTAACGATAAAGATTAGTTAAGCGTAATCACCCTTAAGCCTTTATCATACTAACCAGTATTTTACCTTGTATAAACCATGATTACTCTTAGCTTTAATCGGTGGAGATGTTTATCCTTGCCAAGGTATGATAGAAATACTCGTCACCGACCTGGCAATAAGTGAATTAGTTACATGTTACCGACATAGAATTAGTTTGAGTGATTTTGAGTATTTTCATCTTCCTATTTCGTGAGGTTTTTAGTTAGTACTTGTCGTAGAACAAATAAATCTTTACACGTAAATATCCCCTAGGGAATACATTTTTAAAAACTTCTAAAGCCCTACTTGAGGACAAGTAGGATTCAAGTGGGGGATATTTGATGACATCAAATAACGTCCATATTTATAGCAATCAAATTATGCCCATGTAATTAACCCAACTTTATAAATTATGCAAAAGAATGTGTACTTAATCATTTATATTTGAGAATTGCAGTAATTAATGGATAAACTTGGGTGAAAGAATAGCAAAAGGCGCGCATTCTACATCTAAGCTAAATGAAGATATTTTTGAAGGTTAATGATTATGACAACTAATACACCGTATCCATCAAGGAAGGTACGGCGTATCCGTGCCTGCACTCACCAAAGACCACAAAGGAAACAAGCTCAATACGCCGTATCCAGAGAAGACCAATACGCCGTATTCAAGATAAAGTATGTGAATATTCTAAAAGATATCACAATGGGTCCCTACTGTCAAGAAACTCGATATGCCGTATCAATCCCTGATACCCCATATCGGACCGACTTCCAAAGATAAATTGAAAACTCAAAACGAGTTTTTTAAGTGTGCTAAATCATATTCTCTGATACCTAAACCACAAAAGTTGTTTTAGAGGAGAAAAAGAGCAGAAATAGGTCTTGCAACGCATACCCATCCATAGAAGACAACGTGTATACTTCTAAACGTTTTGTAAACTATTCAGTTTTTTGGTATCATTCGTTAAACTCTGGTTAGTTTACTTTGGGCAAAACAATTACTCCGTGTATTAATTATGATGTTTTTAAGCTAATACTTCTGGTATTAGCCATTATTATGAAGATCTGAAGTTTGGTATGTTGTTTATATCTCGATGCTTTAATTTATATTGTTATGCTTTTTATGTTTATCAATTATACTTTTTTTACGTGCTTTGTATGCGACTATCATACAACTGGATCTAGTGATACGGACCAAGTGGTCTAGTTCTACATATTTAAAGCGTTGCAACTTCGGTGTTGTTTGGGCGTAGGCTAAGAGTCTGGGATAGCCCTCCATATAGTAATGCGTATAGGTGGAACAAATAGGATCACTAATAACGTCCTGCTTGACTGATTGAACTGGTTGTACCGTAGAAGGTAGTGGCTTAGTACTAACTAATAAGTTCTGATCATTGGTATAATTTGGATTGTGGACTACCACCTAAAACGAGTTACCATTAAGCAGTAAGTGGGTAAAGTCTCTATGAGCTAGGGTTCGTTCGACATACACGGTGTCGTCCTCTAGATGAATTATAATCAATATATAAGGATGCTTTATGTGGATGCTTTAATTGTGACAGAATTAATGTGTCTAGGTCTTAGGATGAAGTCCCGCCTAAGTCTAAGAATGATATGCCTCTTCGAGATAAGTAATCATTGCACCGAATAAACAAACCAAACTTCTAATCGGATTAATGATGGCTAAAATAGTTTTCTATCATAAGGCTCGACCGCTCTATTATCTTCTGTTAATTTTCTTGCGTGGGTTAAAGTGTCTTGAATGAATTGTAGTCACCAACCAAACCCGTGCCAATCTCTCAGGCTGAAACCCCCCTTTTACCTGTTACAATTAGGAGTAGAACTAACATAGGATTAGCATAGGTTTGACTTAGATTAGAATTAACTTAGATTAGATAACCAAGATATAAATAAATTGAGAGATTTAATCTCGCTTCAAGTGTTCGACACCCTACTTACCATGAAACTACCACCGATCGGGTACACTGCCCGTTAAAGTGTTGTTTTTGGTTTAGTCGGCAAAATATAAATATAAAACTTGAATCATAAAAATATACACCACACAACGACACATCAAGTTTTTGGCGCCATTGCCAGAGAGTGAAAATTAATCTTAATTTTTATTTTATATTTTGGTTTTAAACATTAGATCTAACCCTTAGGAGTAGTGTAAATTAGATTAGTGTATATTCTTGTATATTCTGTATATTTTGTATAATTGTTAGTTTAATTGTTTGCTTGTATATTTGTGTGTTTAATTTAATTGTTTTTCTAATACACTGTTCTGGTCGATAACTCGATACGGCGTATCCACTTCCATTGGATACGGCGTATTGATCATCGGAAAGAAAATCTGAGTTTTCATATTTGATTTCCGTGCTTATTTTTAATCCTTCTTTAGAACAAATCCTGCTGATATTTTTACCTGTGTCACATGACATATTTATCAGAGCTAGTAGACTGAAGAAGATACCATTAGAAGTCATAGCAGAACTAATTTCAGAAGAATGCATAGTGAATGTTCAAAATGAATCGAATCTTTCTATCACCAGTAACGATATAAATATTGAACTCAGCGATGAATTTTTGGTGGAACTACAAAAGAATGCATACCACAGATGGATTGATGAAGACATGATAGACCACATTGCTAAGGTACTTGAAATGATTGATTTAATCTACATTCTTGGTGTGGATTCCCATCAACTACGAACGAAAATATTTCCTCTCTCGCTTGCTGATGACGCAAAACAATGGTAGATAAACAAGGGGGAAGGAAAAATCACCGTTTGGGAAGAACTTGTTGAAAAAATTTTCTGTAAATTTTATCCCGAATCATACGATGGAGAAGAAGAAATGTTGGATGAAGGAGACAACTGGGGAATTGATTCACTTGAATTCATATCGCGAGTAAATTCATCATTTGATAAACATATGAAAATAGATGGAAGGACTAAAAAAGTATTGTTCCATGCTTGGATGAATGAGAATTGGAATAAGAGAAGAATGGATGTCAGAATCTTGAGTATTAACAATACTACTACTGACTCGTTCTTCAAACCTTATCTGATAACCCGTGGAAAGTGCGACACCGAAAAGGAAGATGAACAAAGTCAAACAAAGCGCAAATATTGCAATGCATCCGAATCCATTGATGAGCAACCTAACAAAAGAATGTGCAAAACAGAAATGTTTGAAGCTATTCAGTACTCGCTTGGACCCAACAAAGAATATATTGCTATAAGAAGATATGAATTTGATATTTGGGAGAGAAACGAAGATAATAAGTCCAAAATCTACCAATATATTTTTCAAAAAAGGAAACGGATGGAAGGTGATGCGCACCAAATAATGGTGAAGAGAAGCTGAAGAAAAGTCTAACTTAAAGACTTCCCTATAAACAAAAGTGCTTCCCTGGAGACAACCCGGAATGAAATTTAATTTTATCGAGTGTGTCTTCCTAGACATCAATAAGGCATATCTGCTCCATACCATACGACGTATTGATTGTTTGAACGTTATCAGTCTTTAACTTTTATGCACTTTAAAAAACATTATTGTTAGTTCGGGCAATACGGTGTATTCATGCACATAATACGGCGTATTCACCAGACTGACTCGTATTTAGTTTTGTCTAGTTTAGTTTAAATTAACCGTAGGTACCAAGATAGGAATGCATATGTTTTTTTCAATATTGTTAGTAACAGGACCTCATGAAAAAAAATTGACGAAAATTTGGTGGAGAATTTACAAATATGAGATCTTGAAGTGTTGAGTCTGAAACTTCAAGGCGGCTGTTCAACACAATTTTGCTTAATAAATCAACATGGAGAATCTACCGAGTAAATATCAGGGGAGTTTCTCATTCTAATTCTTTTTAATTCATGTATTTAATGTTTTATCTATACAACGAGGACGTTGTATAATTCAAGTGGGGGGATGGGAATTAGAATGTATACTTGTCCCTATTTTTCACATCAAATCCATAAATTATGCTCAAAATTATAAATTTTTTCAGCAAAATTTTATGAAATTAACTTAGATACATAACCTGCACCCAATAACCCATATTAGATATTTTGAGGATTAACCCTATCCATATTCCAAATGTTACCTAAATTACCATAAAATATCATGTGCCTGGTGATGTAGAAGACTTTCGAACTTGCTTGGGGTATATCTATTCGAGACCGCAGTGATAAGTACTATGGATTTAGATAGAGTAACTTGTTTAAATTGGTAAATTTTAGGATTACACCCAAATCGCCTTTACATGTTGCTTATTAACTAACTACACCGGTTAGTTAACCCCCGTATAAACCCTTTGTTTACTCTCATTTTAAGAGTAAGATACCCCTAGAAACAACCAAAAGCCCAATCTTTAGGAATTACACCATTATTTTTTTGTTACACCTTAGCCTACCCTGTTAGATTAAGTTTATTTTATAGTTGCTAGTCGCTTAAAGTGTAAAGTTTGTATTTCCCGAGTCTTGTGTCAAAATTTTCTATCTTTGGTACGGTTGGAAGAATTTGCACATCGCAAATGGGAATGTATATTATAGTCAAAACTCATGTATTTTTACTACCATCGCAATTATTGGTACGTCCGAAGAATGAAAAATTATCGAAGGAATTATCTGGAATTATTATGACCGTGAAGATGGTGAAACTACTTCGAGTTTCGTATATAGTTAGATGCAAAAAAAAAATCGAAAAAATTAGAAAATTCGCAACAAAAAAAAGAGAGAAGAAAAGTTTGAAGATAATCGTTTCGCAACTACCAAAGGAATTACATAAAGGATCGATTATTTGTTGATACAAATCGACGATGTAAAGTATTGTATAAAGTGAAGGATATCGCCACTTGCCTTGTAAAGTATGTAAAGTATGGGATGATTGGAAAGTTGACCGTTACAGAACTCCACTTAGGTTGTTGTATTTGAATCCTATATTCAAGACGTTGTAAATAGTTATGTCTTTATCATGGTAACGGTCAGGAAAAAGTGTCTAGCAACTTGTATTTTAGACTTAATCTTTTTGTTTCATAACTTTTATTTAACAACAATTTATTTTCCTTTCCTAATCATTAACCATGGGTTTTACGCGAATGTAGGATGTGTCGAAGCGTGCATGTCTAGTTCCGTAGTTACAACCATGATGCATGTCTCATCTGCATGTTGGTTTATACTATAGGTGGAACATAAGAAGATCCATACCATATATGTACTCTACTAATCCTACTTTTAGCTTATTTGAGGGAGTGAGCAGTCACAAGTGTCGATCCTGTCGTTGACGGGTGTGTATGTGAGGTCTTTGTCGGCCCTCACTAGAATATTCGTATCGATAAAGCTTAGTTATAGTAATCAACCTAACTTAACATACAAACACCATAATTACATATAAACTTGTTACACCTTAGCTTTATGGTTGTGGAGAGTTATCCTTGCCAAGCTTATATAGAATACTCTCACGACCGACAATTGAAGCAATTAGTTACCTGTTACCACATAGAATAGTTGAGTGTTAGAAGTGTTTTCATCTTTACTATTTCGTAAGGTGTTGGTTGTGTACATGTAATAGATCAAATAAATTCTTTAACATAAAATAAACCTTAGGTATACATTTTTTATAAACTACTAAAGCTACTGATGAAAAGATCGGATTCAAGTGGGGGGATATTTATGACATCAAATAACGTCTATTTTATAGCATCATTTATCCCATGTAATTAACCCATTTTGTATAATTATTGCAAAGAATTGTTACTTAATCGTTTATATTTGAGAATTGTTTTAATTATGGAGTACTTGGTGAATATTAACAAAAGGCGCACATTCTGGGGCTTAAACGAAGATATTTTGAAGATTACTATTCTGACTACCAATACGCCGTATCCATCAAGGAAGATACGGCCTAACCGTGCCTGCACCTAACCAAATACCACAAAGGAAACAAGTCTAATACGCCGTATCCAGAGAAGATCAATATGCCGCATTCAAGCTATATGGAAATAAAATATTCTGGAAGATATCAAACGTGGTCCCTACTCCAAGAAACCTCAATACGCCGTATCCAATACATTGGATACACCGTATCGATATCGACTCCAGACCCTATAAATACAAAACTCAAAAACGAGTTTTAAGTGTGCTAAATCATATTCTCCGATAACCTAAACCATTAAACTCGATTCAGAGGAGAAATAAGAGCAGAAGAGTCTTGCAACCATTCCAAACCTATAGAGACAACGTGTAATTTCATATACTTCTGTAATTCGTATAGTTTTTTGTGTCATTCGTAAACACCAGTTAGTTTAAGCTTGGCAAAGCCATTACTCTTGTATTATTATGAAGTTTAGAAGGCCGCTAATTGTAGAATAATCATATTAACATACATTAAAGAGGAGCAAGTTGTTTTAGTGAGAGAAAGGGTTGGATGAACACTTAGAGAGAGAAAGAGAACATATATTGAAATTGTGTGAAAAAATGAAAACCAACCACCCTCACCAAGGCATGGAAATGTGATAATATATTTACAATTGATCAAGTGGCATTGGCTTTGCATGGGTTTAACCATGGGCCGTTTTCAAACAAACTATGTAAGTTTCTAAAAATTTCTTACGAGCTCAAGGCAGTAATCTAGGAAGCGACCGACACTCTCCTAGAATTTGTATTCCTATACACTAAAACTATAGGTATTAGCCATTATTATGAAATCTGAATTTTGGTTATTTGTTTATAATCTTGATTTCCTAATTTATCATTAATGCTTGTTTTATGTTTATCAATTTATACATGATTACGTGCCATTAGTATCGACCTACATTCCAACTGGATTTAGTGATACGAAACAAGTAATCTAGAATGCCGGGATAGCATCTCCATATATAATTTATACATCAAGAATCATAGGAATCAAAATATTGTCCGACGACCTAAAATCATTCTAAGGAGTTACGCTTCTGACTATAACTATTACAGAAATATGTCCTTTTGTTTATTGCACATGTTGACTAGAGGATGACTCTAGATAATTCAACAAATAATGTTCTAATTCCATTGGATAGTTGGACAAGTGGACTACTAGTGTATAGATTGCCATTAAGTAGTAAGTGGGTAAAGTCTCTATGAGCTAGGGTTTAACAAGATCACAATTGCTTTAATCCCTAAGATAGATTATAATCAACAAATAAGGAAGATTATGTCAGATACCTTTATTTGTGACATAATTAATGGGGGTGTCTAGGTTCTTTAGGGATGAAGTACCGCCTAAGTCTAAGAATGATATGCCTCTTTGAGATAAGTAATCATTGCATTGAATAAACAAACAAACTTCTAATCGGATTAATGATGGCTAATACAGTTTTCTATCATAAGGCTCGACCGCTCTTTTATCTTCTGTTAATTTTCTTGTGTGGGTTAAAGTGTCTTAAATTGATTATAGTCACCAACCAAACCCATGCCAGTCTCTTAGGCTGAAACCCCCATTTTTACCTGTTAGAATTAGGATTAGAACTAACATAAGATTAGCACAGGTTTGACTTAGATTAGAATTAACTTAAATTAGATAACCAAAATATTAATTAATTGAGAGATTTAACCTCGCTTCAAGTGTTCAACACCTTACTTACCACGAATCTACCACCGACCGGGTACACTGCCCGTTAAAGTGTTGTTTTTGGTTGAGTCGGCAAAATATAAATTTAAAACTTGAATCATAAAAATATACACCACACAACGACACATCAAAGATCATAGAGACGATTAATGTAACATTTGATGACCTTTCAGCTATGACTTTTGAACAACACAATTCAAAACCCAAGCTTCAAGGAATGACTTCTGGACATATCAGTTTAGGACTCGATCTTACTTATGCTCCGTCAACAATAACATCTCAAAAACCAACTGAACATGAATTTTGATATCGTGTTTGAAACAATGTATGATGATTATATTGGTGGTCAACCGTCAAATGCTACTAGAACTGCTCCTGCTACTCTGAATATTCAGACTCCAAATGCATCTACAACTACTGCAGACTCTACACCGACACCAACAAATTCATCTTCACAAGCTCCAGTAATTCCAAACACTTCACAGAATGTTGATGAGCTACAACAATCACCAAATGCTACTAGAACTGCACATGAATTTTGATATCATGTTTGAAACAATGTATGATGATTATATTGGTGGTCAATCGTCAAATGCTACTAGAACTGCTCCTGCTACTCTGAATATTCAGACTCCAAATGCATCTACAACTACTGCAGACTCTATACCGACACCAACAAATTCATCTTCACAAGCTCCAGTAATTCCAAACACTTCACAAAATGTTGATGAGCTATAACAATCACCACAACATGTTCATCAAATAAATAATCAACCTCAACTTCAATCTGAAGCAGTTGCTACAAATGTTCAAAACGTAATGTTTGATGAGAATACGTTCGTAAATCTATTTGCTCCAGCATCCACAAGTTTTGCTGAATCATCATCTCAATATGTGGATCAATCTAACATGCATACGTTCTATCAGTCATACCAACATGATTATCAATAGACTAAGGATCACCCTCTAGAACAAGTGATATGAGAACATTCACGACCAGTATTGACAAGAAATCAGCTATGAACAGATGGTAAAATGTGCATTTATGCATTGTCCGTGAGCATAATGGAACCAAGCAATGTAAAGAAGCTATGACCGACCATGGATGGATTGACTCAATGCAAGAAGAGCTTCTCCAGTTCAAACGGCTTAATGTATGGGAGTTAATTCGTCTACCGGACAACATAAAACCCTTTACTCTGAAATGGCTATTCAAAAACAAGCACGATGAAGAAAACACGGTTATTAGAAACAAAACTCGCCTGGTTGAGAGAGGATACCATTAAGAGGAAGGAATAGATTTTGAAGAATCCTTCGCTCTGGTTGCTAGGATGGAAGGTATCAGGATATTTTTGGCTTACGCCGCATACAAATCGTTCATCGTGTATCAAATGGACGTGAAAACTACTTTCTTGCATGGTTCGTTACAGGAAGACATGTACGTGTGTCAACCTGAAGGTTTCATCGATGCTGATCATCCAAGCCATCTCTATACGTTAAAGAAGGCACTCTATGCATGATGCGTGTCGTTGGGTATAGGTAATTTATTTATCAATTTTACTATTTGTATAACACCCTGTGTTTTCAAGTCTTTGACGACGTCAATAAATGTACTATTTATTTTTATTATTGTACGTGTTTG
>BQNB010151221.1:0-15929 GCA_026074375.1 Tanacetum coccineum
GCTTTTAAGTTTTTTTAAGCTTAATTTTCTTTCTATTTTGCTTATTTAGGTTTGTTCTAGCTTATTAGGTTTTAACTTAGTTAAATCTTAGCTTATTTGCATTTTATAGTTATTTAAATTCAAAAAAAAAGAAAAGGAAATAAGCCATTTAGCTTAATAAGCTATTCAGCCAACTTTAAGCCCATTTTCTAGCTTATTTATAAGCTTTTACAAAAAGTCGTAGTTAAATAAAATGCTTATCTTCTTGGGCTTAACAAGTTTATAAAAAAAAATTTGAAAAAAAAAATAAAAGGGGAAGGCCCAAGGACCCGGGTGAGCAAGACTCGAACCCGGGACCTCAAGCCCTCAACCCTTTATAAACTTTACACACACTACCGCTGCACCCTTGGGTCTTTTCTGTTAGACCCTTGGGCGCTTTGATACTTAAAGGTGTTTTTGCCCAATAAGCTTATAAGCTGTCGAGCTTATTTGACAGCTTATTAAATAAGCTGAGCGACCTAGCTTATTTTTCCTAGGACCCTTGTCACCTTAACTATTTTGTGTAAATTTTTCAGATTTTTTTATAAAGTTTTAGTATTTTTTATAATTTATTTTCTTTTTAAACTTCAAAAAATCATAAAAAATAAAATATTAGTCAGAAAAATATAAATCTTTTTTCTAAAATTTTCTTTTTTCATATATTTTGTAGGAAAAATATAAAAGTTTCTGTAGGATTAATTTTTCAAAAATTCATTTTCTAAAAAAGGGGATTCGTTCCCGTTCTTGTCTTGACTCGTTTTTGGGTCAAACGACCTCCGTTTTCAGTCTAGTTTTTTTTAACCTTTGTTATTTGTCATCTAGAATCTATTTTAGCTTTTAAATTTGTTCTAAGGTTTAATTTGCAAAATTTAGGTTTTTGACCCTTGTTTTTCGTGCCCGTTTTAGGATTTAAGTTATTCAGCTTTCGTTTTTAGGTTTTATTTAATCGTTTTTGCATATTTAACTTGTAAAAATAGAAAACCAATCATAATCTTTAACTATTCTAACATTGTTTATCAATTCGTGATTCGATATTCCATTCTAGCCTCGTTGGGACCAAACGACCCGGGAACTCATACTTCCGGTTACATATATATTTTATTTTGTGAATTATTAACCAATCCCTGGTCAAAGGTATTGGG
The DNA here is from genome assembly GCA_026074375.1 of Tanacetum coccineum. NCBI lineage: Eukaryota > Viridiplantae > Streptophyta > Magnoliopsida > Asterales > Asteraceae > Tanacetum > Tanacetum coccineum. The sequence continues at coordinate 1,161 of BQNB010151221.1, forward strand.
TTGATTGTTTGCTTTTATATTATATATATATATTATTGACCAATCAAAGGGTATACAAATAAATGTGACAAAACCGTGTACAAGAAGCATGCAAAACAACTTGTAGCATAAAGTTAAGAAAAACATTTTGTTAACCTTTTTAGTATAGACATCATTTTTGTCAAATGTTCTCGGTAGCTCCATTTTGGACTCACAAAGAAGCGGAGAAACAGGTCAGCGCGAAGCGTATTAAAAACCTAACTTCATTTGGGGAATCTTACTTCAACCCGCCTTAAACTTCTCTTATAGTTTGTCCATAATGAGTGAGTCGTACTTCTAATTGACTAATGATGCTATTGTATGTTAAGAAACCCTTTTGTTAACATTAGTTTTATTGTTGCCAATATGGTGGGATTACAAATTGATCGAACCCTATATTGTACTCCTACTTGGTCTGAAGACACAAGTAATTCCAATAATTCCCTCATATGCCGAAGCATGTAGTGGGGCGGGAGAAAATTAAAGATCAATTTAACCCCATATTGCGCATGTAAAACTAAAGATTCACAAGAAATCAAATTTCATAGTTTAATGTTCGTATTAATTTGTCCAAAAACCTCGGTTTCGCAAATAACACATAACTAGTCACAAGGAGTAAAATTACGTGTGTAATATTAGACATGTTTTAATCCAAGTTTCTCTATAAGTATTAGTCCGGTTTTAAGAGTTTCATAAAGTCTATTTTGCAAATATTGACTAGACACAAGACATATCACATATAAGCAATTAAAACAGACTAAAAATTGGATTAAAATTGAGGAACAAACTCTTATAATTAAAGCAGTAAATCACATAATGCCTCGAGTTCTCAAAAGAGTCTTCCCCAATTGGAGAACCATAAGACTCTCACTAGGTTTTCTGCTAAAGTGCCTAGATCGCCACATCCATCATATAACATGATTGCGTGAGTCTTATAGCCGAGATAAAATAAGAATATAATCATCATGGCAGCTTAATTAACATTTAATTTATGATCTATTCTTCTTTTTATTAATATAACATTTGTGTTGATTCTAGGTTGTTTATTCATTATTTATGGCAAGGATGGCGTGTCGTTGCCATAATTTTCATCAAAAACAATAAATAAACCAATTTCATGCAGCCCTAGCGTGTTTAAATCGTATGTAATTCATAAATACTAAACAAGTTGACTCGTGATGCCACTGTTGGAATTTAACAATCAAGTTAACCATTAACTCTTACGAGTACGCAGCGGATAGATCTAGTCTAGTACAAACAATTAACATACATATAAAACACAAAAGGAATGAAAAAAGGGTAAATGGAAAACATACCCTTGAAGTCAACAGCAAATGGTTATGAAACAAGTGACTAAGTGGTCACCTCTACGAGTGCTCACACAAACACGTCCAACAAGCACGCCCGGATGCTAGTCCAAACCTCACATGTACCCAAACAACACTTGTAATATAATCACCTCTGAATAAAAGTCCCAAAACCACTCTTGTACTTGAGAACCGAAATTCAAAAAAAGAATCAAGGGTTTATATGAAATTCGGTTCAAACCGAAAATGGATAAACAAACCGAAAATGGATAAACAAACCGAAAATCAACCAAGACGAAACCTAGCTTGTTTCTAATCGTTCTCACTCCTTGAGAACTCGTAAACCTACACTATGAATCTGCTGTATAAGGCTTGGGATCAAATCACAAACGAAAAACCCTTAATAGGGTTCACCGAACAGTGGTGGCTCAAGGGTAAAGCAAGTAAAGCTAGGGCTTTAGGCCCTTAATTTTTTAAGGCTCCATATTTTCTAAGACATTGTGTATATATATAAAGTAAGTCATGCGTTTTTTTGCCGTCATCTTTAAAAATCCGATTATTCAAAGCACATTAGTTGACAAGTGTGAAATAATCAATGTTTTGGGCTTTTTGTTTCTACTTTTCATTTTTTTTAAGCTACTAGTTGTAAATGTTTGAGCTCAGATCTATTAAGTATATAAAAGACCCATATTTGCATTAAAAATAAGCAAAGGTTAAATTAAGTCGTGTGATAATAACTATTTAACCATTTTCATTGATGAATAAACGTTTATTTTTCACACCCACAAACATACTTTTACTTTATAACTTTCTCCCATCTACTTATTTATCATTCTTCAATAGAAAGTTGCTTTTAATGAATCTTTAGTTTTCGCTAATGAAATTGCTAAAGAAAAACGAATGTGAAACAAAAATTTGAAAAAAAAAACGAGATATTTGTAGAAATAGAAAATATGATGATGATGATGTTGACAATGAAACTATAAAAACCGGCGAATACATTTTTAAAACGATTACTTCTTATACATTTAGATCAAGCTACTTCATGACTAGAAAGTTAATTTGACCAATTTAAATTGTATAAGGTATCTTCAGTTTACTATTTAGTATTAAAATTTTAAATTCCTAGATAATAACAAGCTAACAAGGTAGTTGTTTGAACATTAAAATGTCTTTTTACAAAATTATAACAATTGTTTAGGTATTAATGGAATATATCTATTTTTTAAACTAAGAGTTTCTACTTTTTAGAGAAGTAATACATGTGAAAAATTCGTACACCATTGAATGGCGTATAGAATATTGTTAGCCATTTTAGTAACAATTTTTTAAGCAAAAAAAAAGTATTTCGAAGTTAAAGCTAAATAAAAGTTATCAACGATCTAAAGTGTCACCAAAATCATATTTATTGGCTCAATTATCAATAGTAAATGAAATATCATACTATATTGATTTCGGAAAACTAATCTAAAGATTTCACATAAAAATTTGAAAAGGTAAATTTTAAATAAACGGTTTTTTGGCAGATAACTTCGATAAAAGGCCCCGTCTTAAAGCTTCGCTTTAGGCCACTAGGGTATTGAAGTATTCGGCTAATAGGGATGCAAAGGAAGGAATTTTAGCTACCGTGTATGTTTTGGATCTGTTGGCCGAGCAAAAGAGATGGGGAAGAGGGGTTTATATACCCCTCAAACCCTATTAGTGATAAGAGTGAAACTCTTGAGTCCAAAACTTATCACAACACCTTTTTAGCTTATCACTTGAATCCTTCCCTTTAGCCACTAGATTCAACGAACCAAGACATCCTTTAGAACCATCCTTGTGACCGGCTAGTTCATTAGGACACAATGGATTTCATGTCTTGATCGTTTAATGTCCAAAGGTTTACATAGAAACGTTTTCGTGAAGTAACATAACGCGCTCTAAATGTTTTCCGTGTGTGCCTCCAATAGACTCACACATTTCTTAATTCAACTACCACATTCCAACATAAGTCAAAACAAACAAACCAAACCCTAATAACCTACTACTTAATTAAACTGGATAGCGTATAATTCTCGAAACGCAACTGATAATTAAGTTGGTATGTCAGAGTTGAAGAAAGAAATATTGGTTGGAGCAAAGGATAAAGAAAATAATTTAGAAATGAAAATGCATTAACACAACTTTGTTTTAAATATACTATGGCCGGATGGCCCCTCCCTTTTGTTAAATTTAAAATTTCTATAAAAGGCAACCAATTGAACACTACAATCCACACAATCCTTACTTGCATTCCAATACCAAAGTAACTTGCTAAGCAAAATTCCCTATTCATTATTCATCTTCTGTGATGAAAAGCTTCCTGTTTTTAGCAACAATTGTTGCAAGTGCTTTTCTTTTTCTATCCCCAGTGGTGTATGGCTACACGAAGTCTGAAATCACGTCTTGGTGCAGCCAAACACCCCACCCGCAACCCTGTGAGCATTTCTTGGGCACAACCTCGAACTATGGTCCAATCAAACAAAAACCAGATTTTTTGAAAGCGTTGCTGAAAGTCACATTAGAACGTGCAAAATACGCTGGGTCACACACCTTGACACTTGGCCCAAAATGCCGTAACAAGCTTGAGAAGGCTGCTTGGGCTGACTGCTTAGAGCTTTATGAAAACACCATCCTAACCATCAACAAAACTGTTGATCCCAGTCAAAAGTGTAGCCAAGTCGACATGCAAACGTGGCTCAGCACAGCTCTTACAAATCTAGAGACATGCAAGGCTGGGTTCCAAGAGCTCGGTGTTAGCGACTACGTGTTGCCACTAATGAACAACAACGTATCATCGTTGATTAGCAATACATTAGCAATGAACAATGGAGGAAATTCATCCTATGGTGCACCAATTCCTCAAAAATCAGGATTTCCAGCATGGGTGAAGACTGGTGATCGAAAGCTATTGCAATCAACAACTCCTCGGGCCAACGTTGTGGTGGCCCAAGATGGTTCTGGTAACTTCAGGACAATTGCTGCAGCCATAGCAGCAGCAGGAAAGAGGTCAGGGAGTGGGAGGTATGTGATTCATGTTAAGGCAGGTGTTTACAAAGAGAATATCGAAGTCGGCAAGAAATTGAAGAACATAATGTTACTAGGAGATGGTATTGGCAAAACAATCATAACAGGCAGCAAAAGTGTTGGAGGAGGCACCACCACCTTTAAATCAGCCACTCTTGGTAAGCTATAGTAAAATTAAATGGACTATAAATTTTGATGTTAATCAGCTATTAGTGACAACCGTTGTGACGGTCTTTAGCTACAATATTGGTGACCGCCGCATGGATTGTCACTAAGATTATTTTTACTAGACCATGCAATATATATAAAAACTTTGAATTCGAATAAATAGTTACGTTATTGATTTTTTTTGCTTGTGATTTTCAGCTGTGGTTGGAGATGGATTTATCGGCCGTGGTATCACTGTTAGAAACACAGCTGGCCCCGGAAATCACCAAGCCGTGGCTCTCCGCAGCGGCTCTGATCTCTCGGTATTTTATCAATGCAGCTTCGAAGGGTATCAAGACACCTTATACGTCCACTCGAACAGACAATTCTACAAAAACTGTGACATCTACGGTACAGTTGATTTCATTTTCGGCAACGCAGCTGCAGTTCTCCAAAATTGCAACATTTACGCTCGTAAGCCACCAAACAAGACAAACACTTTAACCGCTCAAGGCCGAACCGATCAAAACCAAAACACGGGTATTTCAATCCACAACTGTCGTGTCACAGCAGCCTCGGACCTAAAAGGTGTCTCGGGTGTTAAGACGTACCTCGGAAGACCATGGAAGCAATACTCGAGGACGGTTTTTCTCAAAACAAACCTCGATAGCTTGATTGACCCTGCAGGATGGATGCCATGGAGTGGTAATTTCGCGCTTAATACGTTGTATTATGGTGAGTACATGAACACTGGGCCTGGTGCCTCGACATCAAGAAGAGTTAATTGGAAAGGTTACCATGTGATCACTAGTAGCACCGAGGCGTCGAAGTTCACCGTCGGGAACTTCATCGCGGGTGGTTCTTGGTTGCCTGCAACCAGTGTGCCATTTACTTCTGGTTTGTAATTTAATTGTTCATACGTTGTTCTTTAACTTTATTTTTTCTTAATTCTCCTTTTAATTACCCTTTGGTTTGTTATCAAATTAATTTCTTGGATTATTGAATAATATTCAGATTTCTTTCTAAATTTATTTTGTTCTAATTTTCTCTTGACTTTTGTATCTATCAAATTTTAATGTATTATATCGACTTAGAATCTTTAATCCTAATCCAAACATCCAATCTTTAATCTTTATTTGTCGGATTATAATAGATTTTTTTCTAACAAGATTAAATGGATTGATTACTAGAGACTATTTTAAACAATGTTTGCATGTTGACTTTGATAGAATTTTTACAGTTTTACTTAAAAATCAGTGAAGATTCCACTTGTACCATGGTCAATTCTTGCTTTTTATTCGAAAGTTATGACAATGACTTGGAATGAATATATAAAAAAGGCTAATTAAGTACTCTTTCTATATAGGTGTATTCTTATAAATACATGTTCATACAGGTAGCTTCTTTTTATCAAAACTATAATTGAACTAAAAGAAGATTCATACCTTAAGGGTTAAGGGTGTTTGTTCCCTATTGAGCTGTTATTATGGTTTGTTTTCTAAAAGCCATAAAGCCAATATTCAATGCTTTTGTATGTGTTGTTAAGTTTAGTAATGAATTAGCTAATAGATATTTTTTGAGTTTAACAATGAATGGTAATACAAACAAGGAATAACTAAAAAGAAAAATGAATATTTGAACTAAAAACAAGGCTCAACTCGATCTATGTCTTTTATGTTACTGCATAATTATAAACATACTCTTTTTTAGCCAATAAAAAACAGGGGAAATGAGAACCATAGACAAAGTTAAGCTGTTGTTTTAAATTTTATGTTCCTTTCCCAAAAGAAGATTTATCATAGCATAAAGTGTTCCAAAAAGATTCAATGATGGCAGCATTGAAATACATTATTAACAAATAACATTGTTGTCATCTTTAAGACATGCATGCAACATCTCCGACTTTAACAACATGCTAAAAGCGTATTCTTTTTATTCTAGTGAACAATTATTGATGATTGTGAATTGAACCCGCGTATTCTGCATTATGCATCCATGCAACTTTTATGTGTAAAAAATTTAATATACTAAATTGTCTATTATTGTTGCATAATGTTCACGTATAGCACAACTAAGCTTTTACCACTTCGGATAAAACTTCGTACATAAAAACGTAACAGTGTCATCAAACATTATGTTTCATAAAATAACTTTAAGCCATTCAATTGTTCAATTCAAACACCAAAAGCAAGTATTTCGAATTCAAGCCCATTAATTGAGTATGGGCTTATCCCTGTTTAGACTGGGTTAATTAGCCCATTTCTTTGTAAGAAAACTTTGATCATTTATTCAATTTGCATATATTCACAATTTCACAATAATTTAATAAATCTCACGAGTATGGTTATTAATTAACAAAACGAACAACTGCAATCTAAACAAAACAAACCAGACAATGTTAACTCTTGACCAAACAACTTACGATATTAAACATGTTTAATCCCATTTATCTAATTGCTCGTATATGAATATATGTACACGGTGTACTCGATCTGGTTCATTTGGTAATTGGTAGTGACATCGTCTGTTTGTAATTAAGAAAAATGGTTTTAAGAATGTCCCAAGCTTGCTTAGCAGTTTTGGGATTAGCAGTAACAAGCCTACCTTGAAGGGTCTCGAAAAGTGTCAAAAAAATCTACGATTTGACGATGGAATCGGCATTAAACCAATGAACCATAGGAGGGTTTGGCCGTTTGGGGTACTCACAGAAGAACATGTAAATTCACAAATGATGTTCTTTAGGACATCAAAATTTTCACAGTGATTCTTGAAGGAATAACACCGGACGGCATAGTTAGCTTGTCCACATCAAGTTTAAGAGAAATGAGGTTGTTATTAGAGTAAACAACATAGAGTTTATCGGTGTGCAATAGGGTAGGAGGGGGAGTATTGTTCGTTACTATGAACAAGGGTTTGGGTTATGTAAAAAGCAATCGACTTTGATAGGGATGAGAAATAATTCGACTATAGTTGTCGAAGTTTAAGGAAAAAGTATTCGACTTGGTCGACTAAAATTACAAAAAGAACGTGAAAGCTAGTCGAGTTTTAGTCTACTTTAAGCGACGACCGACAGAGCTTCCCAAACGATTTGAATACTAACCAATAATCCAATATGATATACGGATTCAAAAACCTAACTTTAATTCAAAGCCCAATTACACATACATTGGCCCAAATTTTACAAAATGGAAAACTAAAAATAAAATCGAGCAAAAACAAACAAAGACCTGGTCTTGCTCAAATCAAATCTCCAAAACTCAAAACATATGATCTTCACATACATATTCAAACTAAGCATCAATACTTTTTTTCTTTTTCTTCATGGCTAATTAAATCTAACTCGAATACTATGTAAGACAAGATATTGATTAAAGCATTATCATAATATATATACTTTAACATTTACTCTTAAGCTCAAAATACACTAGTATAAATCTAACACAAATATTAATATTAGTATTATACTAATGTGGTGTTTGTTTTTTAGAAATGTCTCTTAACATCATTTTAATCTGACTCATTCAGACGCGGTCAGACATTTGGGTTATTAAGACAGTTTTTTTTCCATGTCATTCAGAGACGATAAGAGGCAAGCAGTGTTAAGAGTGTTTGTTTTTTTTATTTAATAAAGTTTATTTTTTGTGCGAATGCAATCGTTTTATATTTAAATTGTAAAAAGTATAGTTTAAGACATTTAGACATTTTTACCAAAACAAACAGTTTTATTTCATTCAGATTCAGATTTCTCAACCACTTATTCATATTAAGATGAAAATCAGATTCAGGCTTTTCTATCGAATATTCATATTCATATGTGCGAATCAATTTCAGATTCAGAGCCTCTAGATACACTACAAGTGGTATCAGAGCCATAAAGGTGATTCATGATGTTTTTATGCTTATTCGAGGTGCTTATTTTGGTCAGATTCAGCTACTTAACTGCTTACTTACGTAGATATGTTCATTATTGCTATATCTGTCAATAACAGTCTAAAAAAAGTCCAAATCTGTCCAAAATTGTACATATCAGTTCACTTCAGTCCAAAATAGTCAGATTCAACTTATCAGTCAATAACGGTTTCATTAACAATCAAAAACGCGTTTTGGTTCAATCTTATTTTTCATGAATACATGATTTTCGTAAACACGCATTTAGGTTACGGTATTTTTTCATTACACGGTTTCGAAAAAGGTCACGGTTGCAATTACCGAAACGCTTACAGAAAATTGATTATGTAAAGCTGGTTATAACAACGGTTACAATTACGAGAAGGAGTTTCGGAAAAATAGTTATGGTTTTGGAAACGGTTACCAAAACAAGCTTTGGAAGAGGTTTCAGAAAGTGGTTTCATATGAGGTTTCATATGGATGGTTTCGTATGGAGTTTCTTATTTGGTTTCGTACGAAAGGAAAGAGAGATGGTTTCGTATGGTTTGGTTTGGTATGAAAGCTCTTCTATAAACACACACAACCTCGGATTTGTTGTTTTGACTACAATTGTTAACCAACGTGAATCGAAAAACAAAACAAACAAAACTAACACAGCCAAACCCTTACAATCACAGTCAACAACCTTTAATAATCCTAATCCCATCGTCACACCTTCATATACCTACACATATCAAGACTCAAAACTAAACAAAGAACAAATGATCTCAGTACGGTTTTTCGTTTTATTATTGTGATAATTCAAGACTTTTAAAGATCTTTTCCATACGAAAGTCGAATCATCATAGATCGTGACCAACAATAAGAAGGGCAAAACTCCTCTTCTATGTCTGAAAATAAAGAAAACACAATAACAAATTTGTTATGTGCCTTCTTTCAGTTTCGTTCCAAGATACACATGCAAAAACAAAAATGAAATACAAACAACCCTACCTGAGACCTTGGTTGTTAACAAGATCTTGAAGCCTTGAAATGATATAAAAAAGGTTTGTATGGTTTCCTATTGTTGTGTTTTGAGTGGAATTATTTTCTTAGGTTGTCGTTGCATTTGAGATGAGGTATTATTTTTAAGGCTGGTAAATTGAGATGGAGGAATAAGAAAGCAGTAGATTGCAATGGAATGGAGGCATGAGTTTTTTGAATATGGAAACTGTGTTTTGTTAAAGGAGAAATAAGGTGGGAGTTATGTGACTGCATACATGTTTGTGTGGTATGAGGTGATTAGGTTTATGTTATAACCTAAATGTTCAAATGGGCCTTATAACCGAAAATTTTAGTGGGCTGGAGATGGACTCGGTTGACCGAGATTGTTTAAGGAAGTTTAAGAGATTTTGAAATTTATTCAAACTTTGGCTGAAGTTAACATATGGATTGGGCTGTGATGATCATAGTAATGGGCTTATATGAAATTTTGTACGAAAATGGTTCATTGGACTTGATTTGTGGCTAGTTATTGGACAATGGTTAAACATGGACTTATAAAACATCATGTATCGCTTAAAAGATCCTTTATTGAAGATTCGCTTAAACCGTTAAAAAGGCTAATTTTGATTTTTAATTACAAGAAATGTCTACGGGGATACTTTTTTATCACTCATTTGAAGTTGAAATGGAATTTCACGGGTGCGTGGTCTTATCATATCTTAAAGTCGGGGTTGGTTGGATGATGACTGACAAGATTCGAATTTGTGGTGAGTGTGTGAGGATAGTGTGGTTGAGTTGATATAATGCGAGAGAGTGAGAGAGAGCGAGAAGAGTGTGTACAGCTTGAGAGAGGGAGTACAGGAAGTGGGAGTGAGGTGGTGCACACAAAAGAATAAAAAAAAATTGATTAAAAAAAGGGATAAGTATGAATAAAGAGAGAGAGAGCGATGAGAGAGATTGCGTGAGGAGTGTTTTTTAGAGTGAGGTATTCTATTTAATAGGTGGCGTAGTTATGGGTGTATTATGGGTTGGGTTTGGGTTGGATAATAAGTAGGTGCGAGAGGGCGAGCGAGAGTATTTAGGGGGTTTGTATGTATTGAGGGGCATTGAGGGGGATGATCTCTATATATTGAGAGAGTAGTGTGTGTTTTTGTGTTTGTGAGTGTTTTTAGATAACTAAAAATTAAAATAAAAGTAAATTAAAGATATTTTATTTCTGTGTGATTGTGTGATGAAAGTGAATATAATAATTCGTAGGAGAGAAGATTGCGCTGCGAGAGTCTAGATATACAATAGATAAAAAAAAAAGGAAGAGAATGTGTAGAAATTAGTGTTGGATTTTGTATGGAGATCTGGAGTGGGGGGTGTTTATGATGGTTGTTAAAATTTTGATATGTTATCTAAAAATTATTACGAGAAAAATCAAATGCAAAAACTTAAAAACAATTATGTAAACAAATTTTAACTAAAATGGCCAAAACGGGAAATCCTAATGGACCAATATAAAAACTCTAAATTACAATTAAGTCCTATAAATAATCTTTCTTAGGTCCTTATGTAAATCTTAATTGACTAAAATCTAGAACAAAAAAAAAAACTAACCAAAAACGAAGGGACTAGGGCTTAAAAACATCTAAAAACGTGAAACAGGATTCAATCACCGTTCTTTAAAAATCTAAAATTTTGCAATTTTGACCCTAAAAGAAATTAAATCTAATTTTCTCTTAAGTCCTTAATTTAAAAGAAAATTTCTAAAAAAGAATTATATTTTTTGACTTTTTTATAATTTTAATTGAATTAAAAATGATTTTTATGAAATAAAATGTTTAGTAAATACTAGAACTTATAAATAAAAAAACTGAAAAAAAAAAAAAAAAAAATTAGTCAAAAAGTCTTCTTGAGAACCACATTGTACGCAAATCTATAACCAGAATAACGATGGCCCAAATATAGCTTATCAAAATTTAGCTGTGAGAACATAACGAGCCAAAGACCGGTGAATGGAACAAGATTATGATTGGTTATCTAAAACTACAGGAAAATTAAGGCAAAAACTTAAAAACAATTAAGAGGAGAGAAATTTTAACTAAAAATGCAATACGGGAATCCTAAATGGGACCTAAAAATCCTAAATTATAAAAATTAAGTCCTAAAATGACCTTTTTGGTTTTTATAAGTCTTAATTGACTAAAATGTTAGAACAAAGAAAACTAGACCAAAAACGAAGGTAACTATGGCTTGAAAAACTCTAAAAACGTGAACGGGATTCAATCTCGTTCTTTAAAAATCCAAATTTTGCAATTTTGACCCTACGAAAGTAAATCTAATTTTTCTAAGTCTTAAATGTTAAAAGAAAATTTTCTAAAAAAGAATTATATTTTTTTGACCTTTTTATAATTTTTTATGAATTAAAAATGATTTTAATGAAATTAAATGTTTAAAAATACCAAACTGTTTAATAAAAATCTGAAAAAATTAGAAAAAGTATCTTGAACAATGTAGAATCTAATAAAAATAAGTTGGGAAAACAGCTTATAAAATAAGCTGTGAAATAAGCCAAAAACAGCTTATAAACCGAACGGGCTAAAATGACTATAAAAGATTGATTTTGCAAACTTAAACTGAAAAAGACCCAAGGGCGAGTTGGTAGTGCGTGTGTTGTGTAAAACGTTTGGTTGAATAGGGATGAGGTCCCGGGTTCGAGCCTTGCTCACCTGGGACTTCCCCCAATTCCCAAATGTTTTTTAAAAGCTATTTTTTACAACTTTTTATGGTGATTAAAAATAAGCACTTTTTACAAAAACACATTTTTTATAAATCATGAATAAGCACTGAAATAAGCTAAGAAAGTAGACAGATTAAGCTAGACTATACTAAGCTATAAAATGGCTAACTGTTTGCAATTTTAAGCACTAATAAGCAAATGAAAACTTAAAATAAGCTAAGACAGATAAAAGGGCATATCTAAAAAGCACTTAGGAACAAAAATAAGCAACTACAATAAGCAACAATAAAAAAGCAGTTTGAAATTCAGATAAGCACTTAAAAAGCTTCATGAAAAAGGCATCTCACACAGATTCAACACTTAGACAAATTTTTGCAAACTTTTGCAATCTTAACAAATCACCAATTTTGAGCTTAAAAATAAGCAAACAAACAGATCCTTATGACTATATAACCTACAAACAGATTAAATTTAGACCTCAAAGAACAAGAATCAACAATCAAAAAGCATTTTAAAATTCACAATAAGCCACAACAAGCATTTGAAAAAGCAATTTCTCAAATTTTTTAAACACAAATTTTTTTAAATGCAAGCCTATGACTATCGTTTCTAACCTGTTTTAGCATTTAGACAAACTAAAAAACATCACAAAATCTCAATAAGCAAAAGCACAATCAAATAAGCCTATAAGATAAGCTTAAACCAACAGTTTCAAACATCAAACTCTTAACACCTTAAAAATGAGATTTACTACTTGAAAACTGAAACAAACTAATTTTTTAGACTAATTTAAGCTAAACTAAACTGACTCAAGTGTCAAAATGCAATTTTGACCCATTTTGACCCATTAAAACAGTTAAACCAAACACCCCTTTAAGTTTATGAAACCTTTTTAAAACTTGATTTAGAATGATTTAAGCCACAAACAACCAAGACCAGATGTTAAATAAGCTATATTATCAATATTAAGCAAAACTCAATAACAAATAAGCACTCAAATAAGCTAAAACAGATTGTGCTAGTTTATAAGCTATTTTAAGACAGTTTATAAGAAAACTCAAACAAATGATTTCTAAACTATAAAACAAGCATAATAAGCATTAAACATCATAAGCAAACACAAATAAGCAAATATAAGCAGACAATAAGCACAAATAAGCAGTTGAATAGTAAATAAGCTATAAATGGAAAAATGAAACTTACAAAGGCCCTTGCTCAAAACAGGGCAAATGAGCTCAAAAGAGCTTATCTACTAGCTCTAGCTTATCAAAGATAAGCTAGTAGTGTCCATAAGCCCATCCAAATCCGGCTTATCATCCAAAAAGCTTTTTTTGAGTGATTTTTGGTAAAATAAACTTAAACCTTACAAACTATGAAAAAGTTTTGTAAGACTTAAGTAACAGCTTAAGAAGGTTATAAAAAAGAGCTTTTGAGAGCTTATAAAACAGTTTTAAACAATCAAACACTTTAACTTAAAAACGGGGTAAAACATAAAAACTTCAATCTTTCATTAAACTTAAAATCATTACAAGGCTTTTAAGAAAACATTACAATAAGCTAAAAAACTTAAATTATAAGCTGAAAAACTACAAAAAAAACTTGGTTGCCCAAAGGCTTACAAATGAGCCTATTTATACTAAACTAATGAAGGTTCTAGGAGGTGTGCTTCTTTGATGAGATGGCTTAAGCCTGTGTTTCTTGTGTGAGAGAGGTCACAAAGCAATCCTAGCCATCCAATTTAAGTAGTGTCCAAGTCATGTCATTTCCACCCTTGATCTTTTTGTCCTCAATACTTGACGAATAGAAATGCAGGGGATTGCCAAGGTGACAATTGGTGGGATAAGGTGTGGGGTGTGTAGACAAAGTGGAGAAGAAAGGGGAACAATATTGTCTGTTATTTGGCGGGTAGTGGAGACAGAGTAACCAAAAAGATGTACAGTTGTTCCCGCTTTTTTTGAAAGTTTGGGAAATGGGCAAGAATGGTCCCTAAAAGTGTATAAGTGTATTACAGGGAAAGTCCTTGTTTGGTGCATCTTTGGTCCTTGGAGTTTGGGTTGGGTTTGCACTGTTAATCCTTAAAGGACTAACGGGGTAAAGGTTATAAACATTTGGGAAAACGGGGGTGTTAACAGGGGTATGGGATTGGGCTTGTGTTGGGCCGGGTATAAAAATAAAGGGATTGCGCTTTATAAAGGTTTAAGGTTTATAAGGTTTTGTAAAGTATAAGTGGGTTGACCCAGGCCCACTAGGTGGGTACGGGTGGGCTCACTTTTGGCAATTTAGGTTTTCGGGTTCGGTTTTCGATGCTCTTTCCAATGCCTCATCTCGGGGTTGACTTTGACTTTGACTTTTTTGTTGACTTTGACTTGTCTTTTTGACTTCTCACCGTCTTTCCGTTCTCGTGCTCGGTTTTGTCGTTTTGGCTTCGATTTTTGTCCTTTTCTTGGATATCCGTTACCTGCATAAAACAAATGCAAAACATACAAATACAATGTATTTTTGGTACATTTTTAGTTATTTAAGTCCGGTTTTAGTGGTCAAAGGTATGTGTAATTAAACACGTACAAAAATCCCCCATACTAAACTATTGCGTGTCCTTACGCAATGCTATAAGTAAGCACTTAGAAAACTAAGAATCTCGATCCCCCTCGA
>BQNB010151222.1:0-15929 GCA_026074375.1 Tanacetum coccineum
CCTCTACTTCACCAATACCAAACACTCACTCACCAAACTCATCTCCTAAACCAACACCTACACAACCCTCACCAATATCATCACCTACACAATCCCCCACACCAATACCTACACCATCCCCCACACCCACTCAAACCTCAACTACTAAACCAGTACCCAACACATCATTATCACCATCCCCTATTCAAACTTCAACTACTGAATTAGAACCCACACCATCACCTGAACACTCATTGCCATCACCAGAACACACAACACCCACTATACCCCTAAGAACATCTACCAGAATCAAAACTCAACCAGCCAAACTGTCTGATTATTTTTGCAAACTTCCACCATCACTATCAAAACATCACCACTCAAACTTTCTTAATTATTCAAACTTATCTCACAAATCACTTCACCTCATCAATAACATAAATAGATCAGTTGAGCCACACACTTACATCCAAGCTTCCCAAGATCCAAAATGGATTGAAGCTATGAATAAAGAAATCCAGGCATTAGAAGCTAATCACACTTGGACCCTTACACAATTGCCACCTGGTAAGTCTCCTATTGGATCTAAATGGGTTTTCAAGATCAAATATCATTCAAATGGCTCAGTGGAAAGATACAAGGCAAGAGTTGTAGCCAAAGGCTACAACCAGAAGGAAGGAATTGATTACAAAGAAACATATGCACCAGTGGCCAAGATGGTGACTGTGAGGACCCTACTTGCTATAGCTATTACTCAGAACTGGCATATTGAACAACTAGACATCAACAATGCATTCTTGCATGGCGATTTACATGAAGAGGTGTATATGACTCTACCAAAAGGATGCTACCAATCACTACCACCAAACACAGTCTGCAAACTTACAAAATCTCTCTATGGCCTTAAACAAGCCAATAGACAGTGGTTCACTAAGCTCACAACTTTCCTACTTACTCAAGGATTCAGACAAAGTTTTGCAGACACCTCACTCTTCATCATCACCAGAAATGGTCTTCAAACCTCTCTCTTAGTGTATGTAGATGACATACTCATAACTGGTGCAGACAAGGCCTATATTGATTTCCTCAAACAACAACTTGACAAGACTTTCAGCATCAAAGATTTAGGAGCTCTACACTATTACTTAGGAATTGAATTCCTTAGAAATCCATCTGGTTTAGCCATGACTCAGAGGAAATACACTTTGGATCTACTCAAATTAGCTAGTGTTCTGGACACAAAACCTTGTGCTACACCAATAGAGCCCACCACTAAACTCAATCTCACAGATGGCACCCCACTTAGTGATCCCACCCTCTACAGAACACTAGTTGGAAAACTTATCTATCTCACTATAACCAGACCAGACATATCCTTTGCAGCCCAGTCCCTAAGTCAGTTCCTCAAAGAACCAAGAACAACTCACATGGATGCACTAACAAGAGTTTTGAGATATCTGAAGCTTTGCCCAGGACAAGGTCTGTTCTTTCCTGCAAACAACTCCCTCAATCTCCTCACCTATTGTGACAGTGATTGGGCAAGTTGCTCTTTTTCTAGAAAGTCCATCTCTGGTTATGGAATATTTCTTGGCTCAAGTCTAATATCCTGGCAATCAAAGAAACAAGGAGTGGTATCTAGGTCCTCTACTGAAGCAGAATACAGGGCTTTAGCAGATAACTCATGTGAAATCAGCTGGCTTACTTGTCTTCTCAAAGATTTACAAGTTCAAGTTCCTACTCCTGTCCCAATATTATGTGATAATGCTTCTACAATTGCACTGGCCTCAAACCCTATCCATCATGCTAGGACTAAGCACATTGAAATTGACTGCCATTTTGTAAGAAACAAGATTAAAGCTGGTGAAATCCTACCCTCCTTTGTACCTTCTAAATCCCAAGTAGCAGATATTTTCACAAAAGGCCTCAGCAGAGTACTTCACTACAATTGCTTGTCCAAGTTAGGCATATGTAATCCTTACTCTATGCCAACTTGTGGGGGGGATAATAAGGACAGCTACAATATGGCAGATATAAAGAAACACCACTCAGTCCAAAGCTTCTACAGGACACATCCAAGACAACAACACAAGATGCTCCAGCTACTTAATTCATGTTTTATCACTTGTAACAGAATGTAGTAAATGTATTTATACTTGATATATGTCTAGATACAGAGTTAGTTAGAGTTAGTTAGTTTAGTCAACTTAGTCAAACCTGTATATATACCCTTCTTATAGTTTGTAATATGTACAATTCATTTTTCACAATTCAATTCATTGAGTTTCCCTCTTGATTCATAATTCTTGATATGAACCCTGTATCTGGTAATGCCCCAAGCACCATCATGAAATCGATTTGCCACTGCCAACCTCCACAAAATACGCATTGATATCAAACAGATTTAATTTTTTGATCAATGCCAATTAAAACTCTAATTACATGTCGTGGGTTATTTTATATTAACATGATTTGCATTACTAAAACTACCAAGGGCATAGCAGGGTTGCATTACATCTTTCTCAAATAAACAACATTTAAGTTACAAGGCTGTGTCTCATCATCAGATATTGTCGCGTACAACATGATATTTCCATACGGGCTTGATTAATTTTGTTCCTATAACGAATATATATAGCACTGCTATTAATATGTGATCTAATAGCATATTCTCAAATATAACGTTGCTATTCTTTTCAGTGGAAGGTGGCTCGTGATTATGATAGTTATCTCGCTTATGGAAACATAAGTGTTGTGCAGAACATAGTTGAACATATTTACCGTAAGGGTCAGTCATTTTTTATTTGTTACGATCAAGCAACTTTTTTTGTCGCAAGGTCGATGAACAAATTACTCAAGAAAGAAACACCTTATTAGTAAAAAGTTGGCTGCTCCTACAGACTCCTTTGAAGCATTAAAGGCTTCAATTTCTTTCATCCTTATCAACAACATCTCCTTGCATCCAGGGGACAAACTCTTTTTTATGCTATTCCATGAAAACTTTCTCTGTGGTGTCTCTCTCAGCAAGTATCTCCTAGTGACTTCTTCTTGATCATGCTTGTGTATTGGCTTCTCCCAAGGTTCTGAGCCGTGGCTCTGATACCAATGTTGCACAAGTTTGTTTTGAAGCCAATTGTTCTTTATTGAATGATTGTGGTTCACCATGATAAGTTTGAGTATGCAATCCAATAAAACAGTAACAAAGGGAAAATAGCAAACAATGGACTTTTTATATATTGAAATGATTGATGTTTGCAGACACTATGCATACATATATATACTAATCTAAATGACAGTTACACATGAACCATTGTGATGTTTCATATAACTGCCTATAACTGTCAACTACTATAACTGCAACTTAACTGTCAAACATGGGTGTTTGGGTTAACTGTTTTTGACCCATGTTTTGACCCATTACAGAATTCGACCTATTATACTAATATTATGTACATATTTAGACTTTGGCATATAATGAAATTAACATGGAATATACTCCTTTATTTGAACATGCATTTCGAATTGTGCCATGTAAACTTTGGTAGTCGTGTTACACCAACGAAAGGGCATCTATTTCCAGGAAATTTATAATGCTTGCAAAACTCCATGCACATGAAAAATACACCCCTACGAAACAGGAATTTACTTTCATATATAAAGTTGCATTCGACTAATCATGGCAATATATAACGTTTTTAAAAACAATAATGTGTACAGATAAGTCATCTGTGGTTATTTCTTCCAAAAGCAATATGTAAACCAGGATATGGGTATATATACCATGGAACATGACATTCATACTGGAGTTAATACTATCTCATTTTGTGTTGCTATTTTGGGAGTTGACATTTAGAAACAATTTTAGTAAAATGTCAGCAGTACAATTTACAATTGTTAGGCAAAGCTTCTTCATTATAAAATCACCATCAAAAAAAGCATTTGTGCTTTCAAAATTTCATGGCAAATTTCATTAGTTGCAACTTACCATCTTCAATAATTATAATCTTTTTGGATATTTTTAGAATTCATATCATTATATATCACATTTTTTTGGTCACAAGGAATACATGAGAATTACAACAACACTCTTTAAAGTAAACACAACACTTTATGAAATACACAATTTTGCGAAGGACCCAGGTTCAATCAAGAATAATTCTGTATCTGGAATAGAGCACAACTTCTTACAGTAACTAAGAAGCCTTTCCTGGGCCTCTCTTTAATTAAACAAATCACTTGTTAACATAGTTAATTTTGAGGGAAAAAGAATAATTATCATCACTTTCACTGTTAGCTTTAGTTTAATAAAGCACAAGTTCTCCTGATTTCACCAGCAGAGCCGGTCAAAACCCCAATTTTGCCCATTTTAACCATTGACTTTGAAAAATCATTAAAAAATGTGTACCCAAAGGACTTTGATTGAAGCTTGACATAAGCACTTGTTTGCTTGTCATTTAGAAAAGCGGCATCTGACTGAAACAAGCCTCTCTTTCTTAAGACAACGGTGTAGTAGTCCTCATCGAATGATCTGGGGGTCTTATCCATCGCAAGGACTGTAGTTGTGTCTGTAGGAGAGCATATACATTTTAACTGAGGAATATACTTAAGGTCTAAGGATGGGTCAGTGTCGCCTTTGCCAGTAAAGTTGTACAACCGGTTCACGATGACAGGACAGTGGGAAACGCCAACCGTATGCCCTCCTATTTGAAAGAGTAAAACATAAAATGTTATAAGGGTTTCTTGATAGCCTTCCTTTGATAAAAATGTCTCAATATGATTGTAGGCAAACACTTCCATCACAGTTTATACGCTTAATTATCAAAGCCAAAAAAGGATAGTTTCATAGTTTCTTTTGTCCATCATGAATGTTGTATACGTCCTTATTTTTTGTCCTTAATCCTAAAATTATCACTTAATTTGGGAACTATTACTATCTTTTATAAGTTTACATTTTTAGTTTAATCGAAAGGATTAAGATATTAGAGAATTACTATATATCAAAGGAAAACCAAACCTTCTTTTCTACACCTTCGTTATAAACTGTACACTCTATATTGATGTCCTAGGAGGTTTGGAAAATGTTAAGCGATGTACGTAATTTGTATTAAGAGAGTTGTAGTCAATTTCATAATTGATTCTCATCTGATTTGATCTATAAGACTATACGTATTTGCAATATCCAGTTTCTATATTGTTTCTCCTTTAGAGATATTTTAAAGTCTAAACATAAAGATAATGGTATATAGAAACTATAATTGTTAGGGAAATTATATATACTTGTTTTGTACTTAGTTATGTTGTAAACTTCTTTTTGAAATACTATGAATTTACCAAATACTTTTACGATTAAAATTGAATATCTGTGGTAATCTTGCTAGAAATTATGATAATTTTTCTTTAGCATAATAAATGCTGAATACTAAAATTTGGAGGCTAACAGGTGACAATAAGTACCTGAAAGAACCACCAAGTCTTTAGTGTTCAGCCTCTTGGAGGCAAAATTTGCTTTGAGTTGAGTAATGTTTGCAAAAGGAGAAGGTAACGAAGTTAAAGCCTCGTTTGCAATCGACACTCTTCCATCTCTTCTCCCTAAAGGCACTGGCCAAAATGGTCCCTTAATCTGCAATATAGAGAAAAGATATATTAGCTTTTTCGAATGCACTGTGATAGTCAACAACAAGATTAATTGTTATAAACGGTAAGGAACTTGGGTACACCTCTATACTTAAAAGGGTGGAAGAATTTGCTAAATTTCAAAACTTTTAATCTCCTCATTTCTGCTAATAGTCATTATTATCATTTTTTATCGTACGATATTTATAAATAACGGAAAGAAGTTTATTTATTTCTTCAACTAATACGGACAGAAGCTTGAATCACTTTTTACATTAACAATCAGGACTAAAATTCTAGAATATTCTAATTTTTTTTTTATTATGCGCCATAGTTTCTTTATAACTCTAATGAATGACTAGTAACCTGGAAGAAAGCATCTCGACTACTAAAGCTAAGATTCTGGCACAGACAAGAAACAACACCGGGAACATGCAGATTCCAAGAGCAGTTTTTGCCGCAGTCAACAACTTGAACATCCTCTTAGCGGTTAGTTCTGCTTCCATCATCTCTGCTTGATTATTTTGCAGTAGAAGTTTAGCAGTCACAGAACCGTCACATCCCTGCAGAAACATCAGTATATCTCAGTTCATGACATAAAATTGTTCATAATAAATCTCAATAAAGTGGAATTAAATTCAAATCCAAAATGGGTGGATGAAACAGCAACGAACCCTAAACAAAACAATCATTAAAGTGCATTCGGGCAAACCCAGCCAGCCATAGAAGACTCGTCAATGTAGTTTGCTGTGTCGTTCCGACAATGGCTTCAACTCTCGGACAATAGTAATTATAGAATCCTACACCAAACCTTCCATGGGCTATTCTCAAAAACAAGAGCAATTAGCAGAACAGGAGATACTATAAGTTGCTTTTGTATTGCCATATTGCTCTGCTAACAAATACTCAAAGAAAAGAGATATTTGGAAACTCAGAGAGTTTCCAATTAATATTATGAAGATGAGTAATTCTTCCTTTGAATGCTTACCATCTGTGATCTGTTTTAGGAGCTAATTTATCAACAAATTGTTATTATAAACCTTTTTGTTTTACGGGTATTCATATTGTGTTGACTTTTAATCGTCTCACCATTTGTTGTAATGTCTGCACGACATCTGAACTTTGTTTCATAAACAAACATAAAGTATCTACATAGTATTCTTTCCTTAAGCGTAAATGTTTATCTAAAAATATTGTGATGCTAGACATAAACACCAGCACCCATGATAACATAACAAAACACAGTAGAACCACATCCGCAAGTTCATTTTGATGGCATCATCGAGTTATTTAGATTGAGTTCAGGAACAATTTGTATAATATTATGATATCATAGCCTTGAAATGATGTCATAAAATAGATAGGTTGCAAAAGGAGAAGGTAACGAAGTTAAAGCCTCGTTTGCAATCGACACTCTTCCATCTCTTCTCCCTAAAGGCACTGGCCAAAATGGTCCCTTAATCTGCAATATAGAGAAAAGATATATTAGCTTTTTCGAATGCACTGTGATAGTCAACAACAAGATTAGGTGTTTGTGAAGAAAAAAGGTCAACGACAAGATTGAATCCACATAACATCCAAGTTATCTCAAAATTTCATTACATCTGTGGCCTTGATGGTATAGGTTAAAGTTCTTAAAACTCAGCTTCAAACCTGAGACTTCTTTACTTTCTTGTATTAATGATAATGATTAAAATTGTTGTTTATTAAATTTTTTCTAAGTGTACACGTGGAGTAAATGCACTTGTTGTAGCCGAAGATTTTTCATGCCACAAACTATAAGCGACATATTTTCTTTCTATGGAAAGTGTAAATAATGATTAATACCTGGTAGATAGCATCTCGAGCTGCTAAAGCTAAGATATCTGCACAAGAAACAACACCGGGACATGCGGCCTCTAGAGCAGTTTTTGCAGCATCAATAACTTGAAATCCTCTTAGTGTTAAGTTAGGAATTGCATCTTTCTCTGCTTGGTTATTCGCTGTAGAGTTTAGTAGTACAGAACCGTCACATCCCTGCAGAATCATCAGTATATTTCCATTAATGACATAATATTCAATAAAGAATTGTTAATAATATAAAAAGATGGTGAATGTTACTGCACGAACCCGAACAAAACAATCATGAAAGTGCATTCGGAGCAAACTAGCAGCAAGAGAAGGGGCTCGGTAGATGTAGTTTGCGGTTGTCTTCCGGACAATTGCTTCAACTCTCGGACAAGTGTATTTATAGAATCCTACGTCCAAACCTTTGCCATTGGCTATGTCAAAAACAAGAGCAATTAGCAGAAGCTGGAGGACAATTATTAGTTGCTTTTGGATTGCCATATTGCTTTCTAACAAGTACACAAAGGAGAGATGACTAGGAAATTGAGGAGTTTCCAATTTATAGTTGTAAAGATGAGGATGTCTCCTTTGAATGCTTCCATAGATGAGTAGTTTTGGAGTTAGTTTATACACAAATTGCTATTACAAAATTGTTGACTTTTGATATAGTCATCATTTATTATATGTGTGCACGACATATGAACATCTTAATTTTTCAAGTTATTATGTTTAAATGGAACCGTGCTAAATTAACACGCTATTGTTTGCCCGTATTATGAGTTATGATATTATTGTTACATGTGAAATACACATGTAACAATAATATCATAACTTATAATACCGCTAACAGTTATATGAAATTTAGTATTCTTTTTTATAATTCTATGCAAAAATGTATATATTTAAAACTTGGTGATGCTAGAACACCATTGCGACACCGCGCTAGTAGACTGCAAAGACCACAAAACAAAAGACCCCTCCATTGCAACAACGCGCTACTAGCTAGCTAGCAAACCCAGGTTTTCTTGTCGAGCATTACAAGTTGTTTAGAATTAAATTCAGGAATAACTAGTCTACATATTATTAAAACTTTGCAACTATGTTTTAATATATATAGATAGGGAGTCACTGGAAGCACGAAGGTCTCAACTTGGGTGTTTTTATAGCTATTCACCTAACATTAAAAACCAACAAAGATCGAGTGTGGTTTGCATTCCTGAAAACTAAGAGGTCGTCCACTAGTATACTTCAAAATTCTTTTTTCACTATGTATATATAATTTAAACATATATTATAAACATGTCCTTTCCTTCTTCTTCAACAAATGATATCATCAACAAATTAAGATCAAGTGTGGTTCTCTTTTATCCATTTGGTGAAGCGGCAAACGATATTATCAACAAACGACGGATATGCCTTTGACCCATCACAGTATTAGCAAGCTTAAATATCATACGGACTTAGCCCCTTTTTCCACCTTAATAACAATAATCACATATGTTATCCATGTGTCAAAGTTTTTCCTTGGAGCTTTATATCGACGTCAATTGCCTCATACTCAATAAATTCTCTTAAAATGGCTAGAAAAGTTTTATTTAGTCTGCTCGAGGTACGTTTTTGAGTGCTAAGAAATTTAACAGAATGAATCATCACGGACGAAAGAGACTTACCAAAAAAATGAACTGGTGCGATTTTTTTAAACAATAAAATATCAAAACATTTTAAATCATAATCGATTGAATTGTTTATTGGTTATATCTTAGAAGTAATATACACCGGTTCTTCGATTACATATATAACCAGTCATTCTATGACTACTCAATGCAGCAATTTGGTCATTACTTTTGTCAGTATTCAATCGACTCACAACATGGATGCTAGAGCGGATAACTTCGATAACGAATGAAAAACACGCACAAGCAATTTATAATCGACAGAAAAGAAACAACAATTCACAAGATATAACCCTAAACTTGTTACAATTTCTACCGTAGACTTTATATTAGCCTATACCAACACTTAAGAACTCCAAACAGTGTTGGAACTTGAGTCTAGGTACACCTTCGTCAAGACATCTGCAATAATTTGTTCAGTTTCCACCTTGACTATTTCAATCGTCTTTGCTTCCAATACTTCTCTGATAAAGTGATAACGCACACTGATGTGCTTATTCCTCTCATAAAAAACATGATTCCGCGATAAGTGAATAGCATCGTATTATCACAATTAACTGTCATAGTGTTAAGATCCATGCCTAACTCTTCCAAGAGTACCCTTAGCAAAATAAGTTCCTTCATAACCTCCCATATACTCTGCCTCTATAGTTTAAAGAGTCACCACGTATTGTAGCGTTGCCTTCCTTGTTACAACACATCCATGTACTAAAAATGCATAACCAATGACAAACATAATTTACCCAGATCTTTAGCCCAATCTCAATCAACAAAACTTGTTACGTCCACATAGTTGCCACGATCAGTACCGTACACCAAACGCACATTTGCAGTGCCCCGCAAAAAACCAACTTGAAGCTTCTTTACCTTCAAGATTGATTTTCAACAACGAACAATAAATCGTTAACCTTTTAAACTTTCAAACCATTAATAAGAAGAGGGAAATTTTGTGAGAGATATTGTGTTAGAATATAGAAATGATTTGTTACGAGAGAAAACATTATACTACTTTCGTAATATTTCGCAATAAATTCGCAATATTTTATTTTCCTTATTTTTGAAGTTATAGAATGCAAGATCTCACATTTCGAATATATCACGACATTTTTCGAAAAAAATTTCTTTAAAAATTAACAAAATGGACATCAAATTAAAAAGAATTAAAAAATACGTTTATTGGTATAATTTGTCTAATGAAAAACCTTACTATTTTAGATATACATGAGATTAAAAGACGACAGTTTTGTAATTTTCATGAATTTTTTTTTGTAGCAAAATAACAAAAGTTATCATTCGCGTTTAAAGTAGGGACAATTTCGTCATTTGACAAAAAAAAAATCAAAATTTTAACAATATGATCCAAAGTTAGGGATGGAAACGGGTCGGGTTCGGGGCGGGTTTTAATGTACCCGTACCCGCACCCGTTTATAATATCCACATCCGTACCCGCCCCATTACCCGTTGGGTACCCGGTTAATATTATCCATCGGTTTTTCGGGTTTCCCCGCGGGTATCGGGTATTCCCAATTGAATATTTTTATAGAAAAATGATGGGTATCAAGATTAAGTCACACTAAAATTCATCGAAAAATAAAGCAAAACACCCTTATATATTCAAATTTTTTAAAAGTAAAAAAAACAAATATCGTATTAGACGATTTAGCGCTTTCGAATAATTTATGTAACATTCAAATGTGTTAAATAATAAAAATAGTTATATAAAAAATACAATGGAAGAAATTATATGTAATAATATATATACTTTAATTATTTATAATAACAATAAAGCGGGTACGAATTCGGGTAAACGGATGCGGGTACGGGTACGGGTAATCGGGGCGGGTATTATCAAAACCCGTCACCGAACCCGTACCCGGCTAAATTCTTTTATCAATACCCGTACCCGCATCCGAACCCGCCAACCCGCCCCCGAACCCGACCCAACCGGTTCGGGTTTCGGTTTTCCCCATCGGTTTCGGGTGCTTTTGCCATCCTTAACGGGGAGCGTAAGAAATGCAAATAAATAACTAACCTTCATCCACACCAACAGTTACAGAACCTGTAACCTTATCGCCAAATTTCACATCAACATATTTCCTCTCGTAAGGTGACATAAAAGAACTCCAAAACCCATCCTGAAGAGATCGCCAATCATCCTTTTCACATTGGCATAATCCTACTGACGAGTTGCTGCAATAATCACCGTTAGAGACACACACGTATGAAAATTTAAACACGGTAGAATGTGAAAAAACCAATTTACCCGTGAAAGCAGACTTGAATTTTGCTGTGCCACTTCTTGGGCATCAATACGGAAGGAACCAAAGTGACATTATACGCACTTGCATAATGCTGAAGCTTCAATCGAGATACACCGGATACAGGAACACGGCCACAGAATTCGGAAACGCCATTCATGAAAACCGGAGTAACATGTACTCTTGGATTCCCAACATCAATACCTGTATCATCATATCCTGAAAATAAGTTAGCATCTCAAATACATTTTAAAACAAAGGGCTAAGCCGCTCAGGCCACACCTCACTACCTAAACTAAGAAGTGTTTCACTAGATTTTACGAGTATCAGCTTTCAAAAGAGTGTTCTAGTATCCACGGTTTGGTGATGTGTCATACCCTTTTAAAGGGAGTTGAAGTTGTACGCATGTACCAAACATTATTAGGAAATGAAGGATTCCGTAAGGTAGACAGAAATATAAAATATTGTTAAATGCATAATATATTTAAGGGGATTATATATGGTCATATTTAGGTTTGTTATTTCAGGGTACTAATTTGTTCTTCCAAAGGCACGAAGGGCAAGCTGTAACCAGCTAAATATATGGTTAACACATCACTCTTTTTTTTTAATAAAACAAAACACTTTTAATTGAAATACATAATTTTGTGAAGGACCCGAAGACCCAAATAGAACACAACTTAACTTCTTGAAGGATCTAAGAAGCCTTTCCTTGTTCTCACTTTAATAAATTAAATCGCTTGTTAACTTGGTTAAATTTGAGGGAAAAAGAATAATTATCATCACTTTCGCTGCAAGCTTCAGTTTACTAAAGCACAAGTTCTCCTGATTTCACCAGTAGAGCCGGTCAAAGCCCCAATTATGCCCATTTTAACCATTGACTTTGAAAAATCATTAAAAAATGTGTACCTGAAGGACTTTGATTGAAGCTTGACATAAGCACTTGTTTGCTTGTCGTTTAGAAGAGCGGCATCTGACTGAAACAAGCCTCTCTTTCTTAAGACAACAGTGTAGTAGTCCTCATCGAATGATCTGGGGGTCCTATCCATCGCAAGGACTGTAGTTGAGTCTGTAGGAGAGCATATACTTTTCAACTGAGGAATATACTTAGGGTCTAAGGATGGGTCACTGTCGCCTTTGCCAGTAAAATTGTACAACCAGTTCACGATGACAGGGCAGTCGGGGGTAACACAACCGCTAATATGATGCCTCCCTATTTGAAAAAGTAAAAACATAAAATGTTATAAGGGTTTCTTGATAGCCCTCATTTGATTAAATGTCTCAATTTGATTGTAGGAAAACACATTCGTCACACTTTATATGCTTATTTATCAAAGCCAAAAAAGGATAGTTTCATAGTTTCTTTTGTCCATCATGAATGTTTTATAGGTTTACATTTTTAGTTTAATCGAAAAGATAAAGATATTAGAGGATTACTCTATATTAAAGGGAAACCAAACCTGATTTTCTAGACCTTCGTTATAAACTGTACACTCTATATTGATGTACTAGGAGGTTTGGAAAATGTTGCACGATGTAATTTGTATTAAGAGAGAGTTGCAGTCAATTTCTTAATTGATTCTCCTCTGATTTGATCTATACGACTATACCTATTTGCAGTATCCGGGTTCAATACTGTTTCGCCTTTAGAGCTAGATATTTTAAAGTCTAAACATGAAGATAATGGTATTTAGAAACTATAATTGTTCGGGAAGTTATATATTTGTTTTGTACCTATTTGTATATTGTAAACTTATTTTTAACGTACTCTAAGTTTACCAAATCCTTTTATGATTCAAATTGAATATGTATGGTAATCCAGCTAGAAATTATGATCAGTTTTCTTTAACATAATAAATGCTGAATACTAAAATTTGGAGGCTAACAGATGACAACAAGTACCTGAAAGAACCACCAAGTCTTTAGTGTTTAGGCCGTTGGAGGCAAAATTTGCTTTGAGTTGAGTAATGTTTGCAAAAGGAGAAGGTAACGAAGTTAAAGCCTCGTTTGCAATCGACACTCTTCCATCTCTTCTCCCTAATGGAACTGGCCAAAATGGCCCCTTAATCTGCAATATAGAGAAAAGATATATTAGCTTTTTCAAATGCAATGTGATAGTCAACGACAAG
Organism: Tanacetum coccineum; assembly: GCA_026074375.1. Lineage (NCBI taxonomy): Eukaryota > Viridiplantae > Streptophyta > Magnoliopsida > Asterales > Asteraceae > Tanacetum > Tanacetum coccineum. Next base: position 13,477 of record BQNB010151222.1, read on the forward strand.
ATTAATTGTTTGTAAAGAAAAAAGGTCAACGACAAGATTGAATCTACGTAACATCTAAGAGATCTCAAATTTTCATGACATCTTTGGCCTTGAAAACTTGTCAACCTAATTAAGTGTTATAGGTTAGAGTTCTTAACATTGAGGTTCAAACCTTACTTTCTGGTGTTAATGATAATGATTAAAAGTTCTTAATTATTAATGATTTTTATTAATTAAGCGTACACGTGGAGCAAATGCACTTGTTGTAGTCAAAGGTTTGTCATATTACTACAAACTAAAAGAGACATATTTTCTTTCTAAGGGAAGTGTAAATAACCTGGTAGATAGCATCTCGAGCTGCTAAAGCTAAGATATCTGCACAAGAAACAACACCGGGACATGCGGCCTCTAGAGCAGTTTTTGCAGCATCAATAACTTGAAATCCTCTTAGTGTTAAGTTAGGAATTGCATCTTTCTCTGCTTGGTTATTCGCTGTAGAGTTTAGTAGTACAGAACCGTCACATCCCTGCAGAATCATCAGTATATTTCAATTAATGACACAATATTGCTCCTAAATCACAATAAAGAATTGTTAATAATACAAAAAGATGGTGAATGTTACTGCACGAACCCGAACAAAACAATCATGAAAGTGCATTCGGAGCAAACTAGCAGCAAGAGAAGGGGCTTGGTAGATGTAGTTTGCGGTTGTCTTTCGGACAATTGCTTCAAAACTCGGACAAGTGTATTTATAGAATCCTAGCTCTAAACCTTTGCCATTGGCTATGTCAAAAACAAGAGCAATAAGCAGAAGCTGGAAGACAACTATTAGTTGCTTTTGGATTGCCATATTGCTTTCTAACAAGTACACAAAGGAGAGATGACTAGGAAATTGAGGAGAATTTCCAATTTATAGTTGTAAAGATGAAGATGTCTCCTTTGAATGCTTCCATAGATGAGCAGTTTTGGAGTTAGTTTATACACAAATTGCTATCACAAAATTGTTGACTTTTGATATAGTCATCATTTATTATATGTGTGCACGATATATGAACATTCTAATTTTTCAAGCTATTATGTTTTTATGGAACCGTGCTAAGTTAACATGTTATATGGAATTAGTGTTCTTTTCTATAATGCTATGCTAAAATTTATATATTTAAAAGTTGGTGATGCTAGAACACCATTGCGACACCGCGCTACTAGACTGCAAAGACCACAAAATAAAAGACCCCTCCATTGCAACACTGCGCTACTAGCTAACAAATGCAAGTTCTCTTGTCGAGCATATATTACAAGTTGTTTAGAGATAAATTCAGGAATAACTAGTCTACATATTATTAAAACTTTGCAACTATGTTTTAATATATATAGATAGGGAGTCACTGGAAGCACGAAGGTCTCAACTTGGGTGTTTTTAAAGCTATTCACCTAACATTAAAAACCAACAAAGATCGAGTGTGGTTGCATTCCTGAAAACTAAGAGGTCATCCACTAATATACTTCAAAATTCTTTTTTCACTATGTATATATAATTTAAACATATTTTTTTCTTCGAACAACATATAATTTAAACATATATTATAAACATGTCCTTTCCTTCTTCTTCAACAAATGATATCATCAACAAATTAAGATCAAGTGTGGTTCTCTTTTATCCATTTGGTGAAGCGGCAAACGATATTATCAACAAACGACGGATATGCCTTTGACCCATCACAGTATTAGCAAGCTTAAATATCATACGGACTTAGCCCCTTTTTCCACCTTAATAACAATAATCACATATGTTATCCATGTGTCAAAGTTTTTCCTTGGAGATTTATATCGACGTCAATTGCCTCATACTCAATAAATTCTCTTGAAATGGCTAAAAAAGTTTTATTTAGTCTGCTCGAGGTACGTTTTTGAGTGCTAAGAAATTTAACAGAATGAATCATCACGGACGAAAGAGACTTACCAAAAAAATGAACTGGTGCAATTTTTTTAAACACTAAAATATCAAAACATTTAAAATCATAATCGATTGAATTGTTTATTGGTTATATCTTAGAAGTAATATACACCGGTTCTTCGATTACATATATAACCAGTCATTCTATTACTACTCAATGCAGCAATTTGGTCATTACTTTTGTCAGTATTCAATCGACTCACAACATGGATGCTAGAGCGGATAACTTCGATAACGAATGAAAAACACGCATAAGCAATTTATAATCGACAGAAAAGAAACAACAATTCACAAGATATAACCCTAAACTTGTTACAATTTCTACCGTAGACTTTATATTAGCCTATACCAACACTTAAGAACTCCAAACAGTGTTGGAACTTGAGTCTAGGTACACCTTCGTCAAGACATCTGCAATAATTTGTTCAGTTTCCACCTTGACTATTTCAATCGTCTTTGCTTTCAATACTTCTCTGATAAAGTGATAACGCACACTGATGTGCTTATTCCTCTCATAAAA
>BQNB010151223.1:0-15929 GCA_026074375.1 Tanacetum coccineum
AAGGGTTTATCCTAATGCCTTTTATCACTTAGTAAATCCTAATCACATGAATGCGATCTCACTAGCAGTCTCGGTATACACTCTCATAAGCATTAAATATGAATGCTTTTATTCCTAAAGATCTAGGGGCGAGCCTCACATTTTTAGGGTGGAATTTTTGAGTGGTAGGGTTTTTGTGCTAGTCATATAACTCCTATCCATGAGGCTCATAATACTTCAGTTTCAGCAATATATGCCATAATTTTTTTAAAATTTGGGTCAAAATTACCGTCATAAACTATGTTTTGGTATATTACTCAACATTTTAAAGACAAAGCAAATGCAAATGGAAGAATAGTTTCTATGGCTTTCATTACCTCCTACACTTAAGTTGAACATTGTACCCAATGTTTTAAAAGTACCCAAAAAACGAGAAAGGGAAAATAAATAAAAGATGAAAGAAACTAATACTCCCCTGGTTTGCTCAATATCGGAGAAGAAATGAAATAAACCGGCTAAATCTTCATCGAAGAATCATCCAAGTGAAAATCCTAAGAACTTCCGGACTCTTCTTATCTAATATAACATGAAAATCAAAGACAAAAACAATTGTACCCGCATAAAATTGACGGTGAATGATATACAACCTGATATAATCATAAACTAAAATCATAATAAAAAATAAAGAGAATCTTTTTACTAATGTAATTGATGTATATTTTCTTAAAAAAAAATTATTTAACAAGTTTTAAATTTATAAAACTCATTCACCGATGTCTACACGCACTAACAGGCAGAGAACCCGGTCGTGTGTAATATAGGATTGGTAAATCCGAGGTCATCCCAAGAGCTAAGTTTAGATTAGTTATAATTTGAAATGTCACAGGTTTTAAAAATGGTTTGAATTGTTTTGAGAATTAAGACAGGAAATAAAATGCGTAAAAGTAAATTGAGAAGAAGACTATAATGAGAAAAGCGTAATAACCTAGTTATTTCATTACTACTGTTTATGACATGGTTCCTAGTGCAAAGTCTAATTATCATTTTATTAGTGTTCTAATATCAACATATTCGAATTGACGTTCGTGGTTTGTCCTATACTTCCTAGGATCCCAATTTCTCGAAAGCCTCGATGTTAAGGTATCCTGGTCGTAGCGATTAAGTACCAACCATCCAAAAGACTTGTCTATAACCTAAATAGATTATTAACCCTCTCTGAAAGAGTTCATGCACTTTTTAAAGCATTTAGAGTAATTAAGGCGGTAATTAGATCGATTCCTACACTAGATATAGATGCCAACTTATCCTAGTACCTTGGTAATCCTAAGTTCAGCGGTTTGCCTAATAAAAGGACTAACAGGATGAAAACTACCTTTCAATATTACAAAAAAGCAGGGATCTATGACAAACTATAAGGATATCTAACAAAACGATAATCAAACAAGAAACATTGACCATAACAATAGTAACTACATAACTAGCCCAGCACTAGAAGTGCTTAGCCACTCATAGTAATAATACAGTAAGAAATAATGGAAGAATTCATTGATCGAAATCTCATAATTCTTACAGTAGTCATTTATGAATGATTAAATACAAAAGTAAGTAAAGTGATTTATCCATTAGACTTCAGATGGATTTCTTCGACCTATGGAAGCTTGGTTCGCCTCTTGATGTTGAGGTAGAAGGGTTCTTGTTGAATACGCAGAATGAGGGCTCTATTTATAATATTCGAACTTGTTATAGCGTAAACCTTGTGTATGGTTACGCCGTAATCATGCTGATGTGGGCTTCCTATTTGTAGGCTTAAAGTTATTACGGCGTAACTCTAACGTACATGTTACGCCGTAATGCTGACTAGGATACGTCATCAATCTTCAAACGTGGCAGGTTACGGCATAAAGGTTACAAGAAATTACTCCATAATCGTTGTGATGACCATTGTTGCGTTAATTGGGTTACGGCATAACTCTCGCGGGGTGGTTACACCGTAACAAGTCTTGAAAATCCAACTTTTACTTGTTTTGTGTCCAAATCCTGTGTTTCTTGCTCAAATGCTCGATTTCTTCCTGCAAACAATAAATAAGTGATTAAGTATCATTTTCAGGTATTTATGAGATATTTACAAGCATTTTGATAGGGAATTTGATACCAAAAAGTATTAAATACTTGATGTTATCAAATATTCCCCCACTTGACTTCTACTTGCCCTCAAGTAGACCTGTTAGAATAATTCATAAAAGGATTTCCCTAATTTAACTCGAAGAAATGAATTCATAATTTACTTATGCTAGAAAACATCAAAGCCAAACACCTGACGAAAAGGGGATCAAAATCACTCAACTCTCAAAGTAGTCTAAGTGTTTCATTTTCGGGGTGATCGCTCAATTGCACAGTCATAGCATGTATTCTATCATAAGCTTAGAAAGTACACAAATCTACACCATTTAGAGTTGGGGTCTAAATGGCTCTTAAAGGCAACAAGGGTGACACACACAGGTTTGAACAGGTGATTGATCCTTTCCGATACCACTGATCCAGAAAAGGCGACAAAACCACACATGCTTGTCCAAATCCATGGAGAAGACACATGTGATTGCTTTTTCCTTAACTCGAGCAGGCTAAAGGCAAGAATCATAAAAGGTTAAGATAGACAAGGAATACACATTTAATTGGTGTTGAATAAAAAAACACAAAACAACTAGTCATATATAATCTAAAGTTGTCATAACCGTTATCATATTCAAAGTGTCCAAGTGCAAAAATCTGATCTTCATATCAGTAATAGGCTAGTGGTATATGTAGTGATGTAATTCTTGATTTTCATTGATGAAGCAACTCTCACTAGCCCAACCTTCAAAATCAATAGATGGCTTATAGTTGCACCATCTCCATAACTAGTTGGCTTTATAACATGTAACCAACTTATAACAATAGGAGTTTATTCATAAACATTTTTTTTTCACGATACTCCTGTAGCATACAACATAAATATCCCCCACTTGAGATGAACAATATCGAAAGTGATGATACAGGGGGTCTTCATAGATCAATAAGGATAAGTCTTCCATGAACGTTTAAAATTTCCGAACCCATTCACCTGAATCATGGACTTAAATAGCCAGAGATTTTAACATAAATAAAATAGAGACTACAAGGTTGGTTAAGGCGAAATGGTGTAACAAAACATATGATATTGGGCTAAAATAAGAGATTGGCTAAACAGGGTGATCTAGGGGTATTTTGCACTAAAAATGAGGAGCAACCAAAAAGGGTTTATCTACAGAGGGGTCAACAAGTTAGTGTAACAAGTCAATAAACGAACACAATATAACACATATGGGCTATTTGGGTTAAATCCTAAATGTTTCCTTCTTGAACCATCTATTCTTGCTAATCAATTGGGTCTCGAAATGATGTACCAGCCAAGTTCTAAAGTCTACAATACTACCGGCACACTCATAATTTTGGTGGATTTTTGTATAATGGATGAAAATGGAATCATCTGGCTTAACCTCACCAATAGAAATAAAGGATAAATGTGCATTCGGCAAAGATTTAATCTAGTTCAGTAAGAAAAACATGTCAAAATTTTAAATTGGCACCATTTTTCAAAGAAAACTAGAAAATCAAAGGCAAATATAGGTCAAGTGGTAATTCTACTCCCATCCCCCCACTTGGTTCGTACAACGTCCCTATTGTACAATAAAAGAAATGAAAAATCAAAAATAAGAGTAGAATTAGAAGAGACTCCGTTGAGTATTGCTCTAAACTTCAAATGATGGCGGTATGGGATGAATTCCCGTCAAGCGCCTCCTGAGCAACCTCATTTCCCCTATAGCAGCATTTTAACCACATGATTATGAGTCGAAATGACCTTAAATTCAACTTCTTTGTTGTAAGAACCTGCAAAATAAAGTGACAAATATACAAACCATCTAAAATGCGGAATTTAAATGATGTTTATTGATAAAAAGACGGGTTGTCTTTCGACAAGCACTTTTGTTTATTAACGAGTATATAAGTTAGACTCAGGCCTACTCTATGTTGCTCCTTGGGCACTCCGTCCTGCTCCAAATTCATCCATTATTATAGCACAGACGATGGCAACATTGGCGCTAGTTCGGGGTATTTTGTTGATCCTTAAATTTTTTTGTTTTCGTATAGGTTTCGCCTGGGCTAATATTGTATCTAATAACTTTGACCCTTTCAATTAAAATTGCTACCTGTAGCAACATTTTAACCACGTGATTATGGGTCTTGTTGTAAGAACCTTCAAAATAAAGTGAGAAACATACAAACCAGCTAAAATGCAGAATTCAAATGAAAAAGACGGGTTGTCTCCCGACAAGTACTTTTGTTTATTAATGAGTCTTTAAGTTAGACTCACGTGGGGACTACGTCATTCCATGCATACTCACATGTCCCCTTCTAATCCAATCAATTACCTCCTGATCCTGCTTATATTCATTACCTAAATCTAAACATCCTTTATACAATTTCTTATCTTCCATGTAAGTTGACTAACTCCTTTCGCCATGTCCTCGTACGTTAATTTTTAAAAATAGGCGGCGTCATATATATGTTGCATAGTTAGTCAGCTTACTGAATCTTCTTTCTGGCAAACGGGCATGTAAATATAAGTTTGTCATTTCCGACCTTAAAAACCCATATACACCTCTTTTTAATCTTCTTCCAATCTTGTTTGCTCTTTAAAAAATGGTCCTACCCAAACACGACCCTTATCTATGTTACACAGGTTTCGCATCTAGATTACACCAACTATAGAGCGCACACGTTATAGGTCTTCTCTACAACAATAAGAATTTCTCAACTTACGAAACTGTAATGGTACCACTATAAACGACATTTACAGGTTACTTGTGATAAGCACCAACACAATAATTGTATTCCTGTGTCAGGATAGAGTTTCACGAGTCTTAATAGTATTGAGTACACCATTGCCCAAACATTATGTTAAATGCAATGCGGGACAATGTAAGGATAAAATTCAAAAACCCTAATCTTATAGTGAACCTGAAACTTTAGGGTTATGTTGGTAACTCTATATCCGTGCTGAAATTTCACTTTTGACTGATCATGGTCACTATTAATAACTCCAAGGGGGGGGGTCCAGTCATCCAAAACAATCACTCGATTTCAAAATCGTCTATCCTAACTCAAATTATATATTAGGACAGTGCCAAATGGCTCCCAAACATGAATCTTTATTAATTTTCAGAGAACAACATAGGGGAGAATATATATTGCCTCTTGACCATCAACAGTTAAGGTAATCCACAAATAGCCTATTTTCCCTCATCGAACAGTTTTGAACTACAGATCCTCACGTTTATGTCTTCATTCATTAGAACTTCTTCTAAACCCCCAGGATCTCCTAGGTCGTCAATCACCTGGTAATCATTAATAATACAAACTGTTAAGAGACAATTAATTAGCGTGATCCGTTCTTGGCATTCGACAACAATCTGCTTCGTTCCAACGTCTCGACGCGAAATTCGTTTTATTCCCCGGATACAGAGCGATTTTAGCTGGCCGTCTAAGCTATGCATTTCGGTCTTCCTAAAACATTTTCAGTGGCGACCTTACATTGTCTCAAACTAAAATCCAAGTATAAACAGATCTCTGGAGAAGCATACGATGATCTGATCGACGGGATCACCAAAATCAACAGGAAAGATGAAGTTGTTATTTTTACCACACATTCATAACTATACCTTTTGTGGACTGCAATAGATCAGTCAGCCATTTCAATCTTCATAGTAATTCGGACTTGGATTTTCCCAGACCTAATCGATTAAAACATGGAGAAATTGTATCATGCAAGGCTTGCCTTCTAAATCTACCAAGCATTGTTAACAAGTGGTATTGCCAATGACCACGCAGGGATAAAGCTTCCCGGATCCTTTACCTAAATGTGGGAGCTCGGTTTGATTAAAACGGCTAACCAACGAAGCACTCAATTTTAACCATTGTTAACCTCCTCGATTTTTGTTTGTTATATAAAGAGTCCTTGTAAGATCCTGGTGTAGTCTGTGTTTTTTTTTGGATCTCATTAATAAAGGGGTGTTAACTAAAGTTCACTTCTAACTCCTAAGAAATTTTTTTCCCATATTTTCATTATCTTCCATGATCCTTCTTTTCACCTTCTCAACGAAATTATCCACCTTCGTGAAAGGTATATCATAAGAAGGTTCTAATTTCATTGCGCATTCTTGCTTAACGTAGTTTGCATTGTCAGAAGCAGGATAGGTTATTGGGGTTCGATTGGATTGGTTGGTGGATATAGTATGAGCAAGGAAGAGGACTCTATTCCCCACAACTTTGAAGTGCACATATACATTATTGAGGTCCTGGTCGGTCTTTTGGATGAATCGCTTTATCCATCCGTCAAGATCCTCTTGTCTTTTGTGTGATTCATGCAGGTAGCGTTCAAAGGTCTCCCTGAGGCCAAACTTAGGAGTTGTGTTTTTGGTAAACCCTATTGGGATTTATTGATTTGATGATATAAAAACAATGATACAAAAGAATAAAAGAATGAAACAACAAGGATCAAAATTGACAATATGGAATTCTACAAAAGATGGAGGATTCTAAAAGATCTCATTAAAAGATTTGGTCAAAGATATGAAGATAAATATTAGGAAGATTTAGTTTCCTAATACAATTAGGTTTCCTTTGTAAGTCTTATGGACTCTATTATATAAAGAGATCCTAGACATATTTATGTGTGCACAAGAAAAATATAGACGTCTAACGGTTTTAGCCTCAAGATCAAAGTGTCTTTGATCCTGTTACAATTAGGTAATCGTTCTATACTGATCATATAGAATTGAGGCTTGTATGTAATGAAAAACCTTGTTAAATAACATTGTTCTTATTATATTCCGATGTGCAAATTGTTATCTTTGTTATTTATAATCCTAGATCAAACTCCACACTCTACGTATATGTTACGCTGTAATGCTGACTAGGATACGTCATCAATCTTCAAACGGGCATGTTACGGCATAAAGGTTACAAGTAATTACGCCGTAATCATTGTGATGACCATTGTTGCCTTAATTGGGTTACGTCATAACTCTTGCGGGGTGGTTACGCCATAACAAGACTTAAAAATCCAACTTTTTCTCGTTTTTGTGTCCAAATCCTATGTTTCTTGCTTATATGCTTGATTTCTTACTGAAAACAATAAATAAGTGATTAAGTATCATTTTCAGGCATTTATGAGATATTTACAAGCATTTTGATAGGGGTTTAGATACCAAAATGTATTAAATATTTTGATGCTATCATCATGGAGTGCCATTCTCTATCAACTCTGACCGTGATAGCAGATTTTACATCGGTTTTCTGTCAGTCACTTCAATAAGGCCATTTTGATACTCGTTTAGATATGAGGACTTCATACCCCCCCCAAATCGATGGACAGAGCGAAAGAACCATTCAAACTCTTAAAGACATGTTACGCGCTTGCGTGATAGATTTCGGAAATGATTAGGACAAACATTTACCGCTAGTAAAGTTCTCATACAACAATAGTTATCATACTAGTATCAAGGCTGCACCGTCTAAAGCACTCTATGGTCGTAAGTGTCGATTACCTGTCTGCTAGGCTGAGGTTAGGGATAGCCAACTCACTGGCCCAGAGATCCTCCATGAAACAACTAAGAAGATTGTCCAAATCAAGAGCAGAATTCAAGTCGCGCGTGATCGCCAGAAGAGTTACGTCGATGTGAGGTGTAAACCTCTAGAATTTCAGGTCGGGACAAAGTCATGTTGAAGATTTCACGTTGGAAAGGGGTTATCCGTTTTGTTAAACGGGGAAAACTAAACCCGAGGTATATTGGACCTTTCAAGGTGTTAGACAAAGTTGGAACTGTTGCTTATAAACTCGAACTTCCCCAACAATTAAGCAAGGTTCACAGCATGTTTCATGTGTCGAATTTAAAGAAGTGTTTGTCTAATGAATCACTCGTTATACCATTGGATGAAATTCAAATTGATGACAATCTTCACTTTATGGAATAGCCTGTGGAAATTATGGACCGAGAGGTCAGTCGGTTAAAGAAAAGCTACATTCCAATTGTCAAGGTTCGATGGAACTCTAGAAGAGGTCCAGAGTTTACGTGGGAATGTGAAGATCAATTCCGGAGCAAGTATCCACAACTCTTCACCAACACCACTCCGGAAGGCAACTCAAACTAAATTTTGGAACGAAATTCTTTTAACACGGGGAGACTGTGACAACTCACATCTTTTAGGTTATTACACGTCAACAAACTCAAAACTATTTACTTCAAACCTTTATGTGTTTACTTTTACGTGTAACCGTTAAGTTAAATCGCATAACCTGAAAAACAACTTTAAACGTAAACCGACATTAAACAAATATAAGTTTACGTCAAATATGTGTTATATGACTTTTACGAATTTAATTTATAAGTCTACACATTTTATTTTTGTAAGTTTTACATAAACTATATAAACTTGCATGGTTTTGCATGAATGCAAATATAAACTGAACCAACACTTCACCACCTTTTACATATACACATAACTACACCCAATAATATTCAAAACTTCATAAAACCCCCTCCTAGTCCCTAAATATTCGGCCATCCAAATGGAAAGTAAAACAAAAGGGATTGGTTGCTTCTAAACACAAACTTACCTCTTTAAAACAATGTCACGTGTTAATAGTAATGGTTACTATTTGCATCAATAATCCCTCTCCCTTGAGCCACCCTCTTGCCGTCCAAAATGAGCTTCCCAAACACCCATGGAATATTTCCTAATTTGCTTGTACATACACATGTGATCATGGTTAAGACAATTCAACTTACCAAGTTTACTTCCTATATAAACCAACCACCTACTTCACTTCATTTACACTAGCAAATTTCACACATACTTCCTCTCTATCTCTCTCTATAATTGGCCAATAGCAAGAAACAAGAAGGGTTTTGGTTTTTGATATTTTCCTAGTAATTTACAAGAAGTTTTAAGGGTTTAGATTATAATCAAACAATATTTGGGGTTTGATTTGGGTGTTATACTAGTAATATCATCATCTCAATTTTCTAAGGTTTCATATTCTCATCTCATATTTTTATTTCATATATCTTGTATAATCACCACATTCATAAATTTATATCACCATTAGTTTGTATGTTAAAGATTTTTCTATAAGAAACAAGTAAACCTTTTAAATGCACTCTTGTTAAAATATGGTAAAATGGATAATAAAATATGTACATACACATATACTACTTATTTTAGTCACTTTATAAATTACTTGTTGAAATATTAGCTTTGTTGTTAAACTTGTTAATTATAAACTTAAACTAGTAAAGTCGTATATTTTGTTCATGTTCTTATTATTGTGTTTATTCTTGATAAATTGGTGGAAGGGACTAGGTTAGTATGGAGTTGTTGTTGTGATGATAATTGATGAAAATTGGTGGAAGGGATTAGGCTAGTATGGAGTTGCAATTTGTGGGTGAAAATAGTGGTAGAATAGAATGTATATAGTTGTTGTCCATAATTTGTAATATTATTTTCGTACAGTAAACTTTGACTTATTTTATTTAATTTAGAAGTATTTAGACTATATTTTCTATGTAATAGTTAGTCGTGTAATAAGGATATGTAAGATTAAGTTAAAAATAGCTTACATACCAAAGATTAGGGACTAGTTAGCAAATATTAAGAAATAAAGGAGGGTGCTTAGCACTCTATAAATACCTCCTTCTACTAGAGAAAGAGGTTAAGGCTTGTAATGACTTCTCCTCCCCATTTCTCTTTTCCTCTTTTATAAAATAGAAAATTAGTGAAACAATGAAACTTGCCTTCCTCTCTTGTTCTCTCCAGCTTAAACCGAATTCTATAGTGTGATTCAATATCTATATAAACTAACAAGTGGTATCATACGCCATTAGAGATTTAAGAGTGATCTACTTTGTTCGTTGTGGTTTGCAAAATGACGTGATCGATTTTGAGCATTTGTTGTATTTTCGATATCAAATTTCGCCTTCCATTTATTTTCGATACACTATATGATGAAGACATGAGAAGATATTGGGTACTAGATAAATTTTGATTGTCATTTTGATTGTATTGTCTTGTTTTTAATTGAGTTGTAATAGTTAACACCTTTTTCGGTTTTATTAAAATTGGTGTGATAGGACTCTTATCAATTTTGATAGTTATTTCTCGTGTATTTGTTGAGAATCGAGTTGTAATAGCTTAGTTCTTCATATTCGGTTTTATCGAATTTGGAGGTACTATAGGTTTATTATTTTTGATACACTAGTTCTAAACTTTTTTGGTTTTATCAAAATTGTGTAGTAGGAAGGTTATCATTTTTAATAATAATCTAAACACGTTTCAAGAGTTGAAATTGTTCACATTATTGGTTTTATCGATTTTGTGTTTCATATTCGATTCAAATCTAACAAAACTCACTTTTTTGTTTCATCGAATTTGTGAAGCTCTTTTTCGATAAAACTCTTAACACGAATCTAATCCATCGAATTTGCTATCTTTACGGTTTTATCGTATTGATAATCTAATTTTCGATGGAAAGTTACTAGAAAAAGTGTTTATCGAATTCTGGTAGTAAAAGTGATAATCGAAATTTTATAAAGTGTCATTATCGAAATTGACATATAGTTCTGTCCGAGTTTTATTTTGATTTAGAGTTGTCTGAGAACTACTGCTAAGTGTTGACTGATATCGGGCAGTATTGTGTTTTTATAGAAATTTGACAAATTTTGATACTCACACACGCTCCTTATCGAAATTGTGAAATTCGATACTCTAACCGCTTTTTATCGAAATTGCTATTTTTGATACATCTGAATTTCGATAGTCTTTAATTACGATGTTGAACGGTGGATTTTTGATTATGTGGGATTGTGAATTATTTGATATCGTAGAATTTTGATACTTAGAGTTTGGAATTTACGGTATTCAAATCCGTGGACAACGTGTGACCAATTTTGACATTCTCCTCATTTTTGATACTTTGGGAACTAATTTCGATTGAACAAGACAAGGCATACTCATAAACACTGTTGTTATTAACCATAGTTAATTCATTTTAGGTCGCAAGTAGAACTCTTTTTCGTCTACAAAGATCCATTTATTGAGTCACAAAACATGTCGACTTCAAGTGCACATCATCAATCGGTTGCTGATGCCGGTTTTAAGACTCGTCCTCCAATGCTTGAAAGGGGAAGTTACATACCATAGGCAAGTCGATTGGACATTATCTTAACCAAAAGAGGGAGACACGAAATTTTCTTAATCATTCGATTGATGTTGGTCCATATAAGCTTAAAATGATTCAACCATATACAAATCAAGACACTAGACGTGAAACTGAAGACGATCTTACGGGTGATGCTTTGAAATAATATGAGGCTGATATCAAAGCGATGAATTTGGTTCTTATCCCCATACCAAATGATATCTACAATTATGTCGATTCATGTCAAACTGCAAGAGAAATTTGGCTTAGGGTCGAACGCCTAATGTAGGGAACTGCATTATCTGTGGTTGACATGGAAACACGGTTTAATAATGAGTTTGATCAATTCACTGCTGAACCTGGAGAACTACTTGTGTCAGTCTATAATTGTTTTTCTTAGCTGATGAATGATTTGAAATGAAACCAAATTAAACTTCCCACAGTCACCATCAACACTAAATTCCTGAACTACCTTCAACGTGAATGGATCAAGTATGTCACCAATGTTTTTTTGGAAAAGGATTTAACAAAAGACCCATATGATGAGTTATTTGATTACCTTCAATAATATGAGAAACTTGCCATTGCTTCTAGAGCGAAAAAGTTTGAAAAGACTCATGATCCTCTTGCATTAGTTGCACATACCAGTTCTTCTTCTCAATCTCCATCACCTAATTATGTCACACATCCTCCTTCTGTGGTAGATTATGATGATGAGTATCAAGGGGAAACATTTCAAAATGATTCAGAAGATCCAATCACTTATGCAATGATGCTACTTGCTCGAGCAATCACTCAGCGTTATTCTACTCCAACAAACAACCGACTTTGTTCATCTTTAAACATAAGAAATCAAGCAGTTGTGCAAGCTGACATAGTCAATATTCAAAGAAGAAATCTTGGAAATGATGGTATAATTGCAAGACACTCGTATAATGTTCAAGAAGAATCTGCTGAAGGTAGCAATTTTCAGAAAGAGACTGGGAATGTACAAAGAAATCTTCGAACTTCTTCCACTAGAAATGTTACAAATGTTTAGTGCTACAATTATAGTGAGAAAGGTCATTATGCTTGTAATTTTCCAAAGCCAAGAGTTCGGGATTCTAAGTACTTCATGGAACAAATATTGTTGGCAAAGAAGGATGAAGTAGGAGTTATTCTATCCAACGAAAAAAATGATTTTTTCCTTGTTGATGCTCTTCAAATGGAAGATCTTGATGAATTAAGTGTAAACATATGCATGATGGCCAAAATTCAACTAGCAGACATTGAATCTGATGAAGGGCCAAGCTATGATTCTGCATTCATTAGTGAGGTACAAACACCATCCACAAGCTACATGAATATGTTATTCTCAGACAGTAATCATGAACAAACATATCATGAGCAACCTAAAATTATTAACTCCACAATTAGAGATGATCAAATTAATAGCGATATTATATTTGATGATTTAAATGTGAAAGCTAATAGTGGCAGTGTTGAACACGATAAAAATGCCCATGATTCACATGATAATGAACTAGAACAATTAGCCAGAAATGCTTACAAAGATGCTGAGAAGCAACAAATAATTGCTGAAAATGTTAAACAACAAAATGTTGAGTTAACTAAACAACTTGAGCATTATACGAGAAAGGTTCAGGTTTTTGAAACAACAAAAGAAAACAAAACCAATTTTCATAAAGAATTCATCAAGGCTGATCGTAAAGCAAAACGTCTTGAATGTGAACTTCAGAATCAATTTATTCTAGATAGGGATAAAATTAGTGCTTTAGAAAAAGAAATAGATGATTTGCAACTGAACGTTTTAGAACAAAAAAAACATGTTTTATAACTATAATATGCACAAACTATTTTGAAACGAAAGATAAATGCTAATGAAGATAAGTATCTCGATGATGTTTTGAATTTAGAAGCTAAGCTTAAAAAGAATGAAAATGTTGTCATATAATAAGTAACTCTATGCAAGCATTGTTCATGCTTGGACCAAAACCTTTATCAGTTTATGATCCACAATTGAAACATGGTTTGGGGTACGAAAATCTTTATACGCTCAAGAAAGCAATTTCGCAAAATCCAAAGTTGTATGATGCTTCATGTCTTCATAGTTCTAAAGTGCATGTGAATGTTTGTAATACTGAGGAAATACTTGAGGATGCTACCAAGAGTCAAATCAAAATAGAAAATAAATTGAAAGATCCAATTGTTATTGAGAAAAAACAAATTTTTTGTTTAATTGATTATAAGAAATTAAACGCTCTTTACGAAACTTTTGTTCCACAAGTAGACCTATCTACTGAACAAAAATATTTTTTATCTGTTTCTATGACTTTTGAAACTTTGACAAATGCAAGTACGTCGAGTGCACCTCTTGCAACAATGCCAAGTTCAAGTAAACTGATGAAACATTTTCACAAGATGGAAAATGAATATAAAAAGTTGTTCACTCTTTTGGAAATTAACTCCACTCCAAAAAGTAGTTTCTTTACAAGTAGATAGGACACACTTTTACATGACTTTTGTTGCAATAAGGTGAAACCGATTCTTAATTACTTACATTCGTTTTTCAAAATTCTTCAAAAATAGTTTCCAGAAGAAGTAAAAACAATGATGGATGTTTTTGAATCAATGGAAAGTGATCTTGATGCAACATGGAAACAAAATGAGATCTTAAATGATCAACTCTTAGAAGCAACACTCAAGTATGATGTTGAAAAATTATGTTGATGTGTTCTGATTCTATGAATGATGATTTAACTGCTGAAATTGAGAAAGTTAAGAGGGAATCCATTAATGTCCACGAGAATTTTCATAAACAAATCAAGATTCTTGAATATGATGTTCAAAGATGTCAAAAACAAAGTCTTGATATTGAATTACAACTGCAACATCAAAAAGAGAAAACAAATTGTAAATCTTCTTTGAAAAATCTTTGTGAAAACTCTTGGATATCAAAAATGGAGAAGCTTGAGAATGAGAATGTGCCTTTGGCATTTCAAGTATAATCTTTGTTAAAAGAACGTGAAAATATCAAATTAGAATACCAAAAGGTTTTTGATTTAATCAAAAAGACACAGACTCAATCTCAAAAGAAGATTAATGAATTGATTGAGAATGTTAATCAAAAGACATATGCATATGGGGATGTAAGGGCAAAGAATCAAGATCTTTTGATAACAATCTCTGAACTAAAAGCCAAGTTAAAAATGCAGAAAAATGTAAGTCTGTAAATACTATGTTAGAAACACGAAAAGTGTCGGTCACTTCCAATAATAGTTAGTCAAAGCCCGTAGTTAGTCAAATGTAATGTTATTAATCTAATTAGGCTAAAGTTAGGAAAAGCCCATGGATAGCCCATACAAAGCCTATCCATAGGCCGGCCAATAGAGTTTATATACACCTCTCCATGCCTTGGAGAGGTGGTTGGTTGTTCATTTTTTACACATTCTAATGCATTTCTTTTCTATGTTTACTTTCTCTCTCTAAAGTGTTCATCCAACGACTCTCTCTCTAAAATCACTTCTCTTCCTCTTTCCATGTATGTTATTTGATTGTTCTTCAATTGGTATCAGAGCCATGGAGTGGTGTGTTTAGTTTTTGTGTTTTATTTTTGGTTCGTGGTGTTTTCTTGCAAAATTTCGTCCCTTTCTTGTTCTTTCTTTGTTTTCGAAGCTATTGTGCACACTAAAGGATCATTTACCTTGGTAACTCTGATCTAGTATCTTTAGGATATAGGTGTACAAGATTAGAATCAAGAAAAATATCATTTTTGTTCATCTTTTATGTTCGAAAAGCTTTAGAAAGTACAAATCTTGATTTTAAACTTTTTGGCTTAAAAACCTTAAAGTTTTCATTTTTATTGTTCCTATAGGCTTAGTAACACTAGTTATACAAGAATTTTTTCAATCCAACCATTAAAAAGGTGTCTTTTTGTGTTTTTGAATTTTTGTGTCTCGCAACCGAACTACTTGTCTGTTAGTTTCAACCGAACAACTGGATTCTAGCTTCAACCGAACAACTGGATTCTAGCTTCAACCGAACAACTGGATTCTAGCTTCAACCGAACAACTGGATTCTAGCTTCAACCGAACAACTGGATTCTAGCTTCAACCGAACAACTGGATTCTAGATTCAACCGAACAACTGAATTTTAGTGTCAACCGAACAACTGACTTTTAGTGTCAACCGAACAACTGGATTCTAGTGTCAACCGAACAACTGACTTTTAGTGTCAACCGAACAACTGGATTCTAGTGTCAACCGAACAACTGAATTTTAGTGTCAACCGAACAACTGAATTCTAGTGTCAACCGAACAACTGAATTTTAGTATCAACCGAACAACTGGATTCTAGTGTCAACCGAACAACTAAATATTAGTTGGAACCGAACAACTCAAATTTAGTATCAACCGAACTACTCAATTTTCTAAGTTATACGGTTTATTTCTTTGACTTGTAAAATCCCATGAAACATTAACTTGTTTTTCCCGGTTTTGTCAAGAATTGTAAAATCCCGTGTAGTTTCAAGAAGTAAAACACAAAAAATACAACTTAATTAAACACAATTTCTTTCTACCACCGTTCGATCAAACAAGTAATCTTTTAACATACAAATTTCTCAATGACGACTCTTGCTGACAAAGCGATTCTTTCGGGTGCTAACAATCGTCC
>BQNB010151224.1:0-15929 GCA_026074375.1 Tanacetum coccineum
TTAAGCTATTGGAAGTCCTTGTAATCGTTCGGACCTGTTCTCGCTTGTTGATTTGCATTACTCTAACATATATTGTACCTGGGCTGGCTAGGGCTGGTGCAATATGAGGTTGGGTTTTGCTTCATATAAATAGATTTAGATTCTATGTGTTATTGATGATGGTGCTGCATTTCTGAATCTACTCGTTTCATCAATTTTCATCAGGAAGTTATCCATATTATGTTGATTCAGTTTGGATAACATATATGGTTGGCTATGGTTCGTTCTTTAGAAGTTAGCCACAAAGGATATTTTGAAGTTATTGGAATCGTGCAGATCTATTCTTGCTCGTTCTTTTTCATCTGAAGTGGAAATGGAATGGATCAATTTTGAAGACATGGTTTTTAGCTATGGTCCGTGGGTTAAAAAGGTTTATAGATCCAGATTGAAGACTAAAAGTTATTTCTTTTTGTTTGTTATTTCTAGTCTTTCCATTTGTAACAAGTCTAGTTATTATGGTACATTGCTTATTCTTGTTTTATTCCTGAAGCATGTTTTGGGAATGTTATTTTTTGTTTTACACCTTCATTGGGGTTGTTCATTTAAAGTGTGAGTTGTAAAGTTTTTTGTTGATTAATATATTTTCCGGGGTAGTGTCCCTTTTACCCAAAAAAACCCTAAACCGTAAACCCTAAACCCTAAACTCAAAACCCTAAACCGTAAAGCCTAAACCCTAAAACCTAAACCCTAAACCCTAAACCTTAAACCTTAAACCCTAAACCTTAAACCATAAACCATAAACCTTAAACCCTAAACCCTAAACATAAACCATAAACCCTAAACCTAAACCATAAACCCTAAACCTTCATAGTTAAGAAAAAGAGTTTTTTTGGCGGGACAACTTGTGTAATTTTTTATTGTAAACCCTAAACCGTAAATCCTAAACCCAAAACCCTAAACCCGAAACACTAAACCCTAAACCTTAAACCCTAAACCCTAAACCCTAAACCCTAAACCTTCATAGTTAAAAAAAGAGTTTTTTTTAGCGGGAAAACTTGAATAAAATTTAACTTTTATAGTAAATCCTAAACCCTAAACCCTAAATTCTAAACCCTAAACCCTAAACCCTAAACCCTAAACCCTAAACCCTAACCCCTAAACCCTAAACCCTAAACCCTAAACCCTAAACCCTAAACCCTAAACCCTAAACCCTATACCCTAAACCCTAAACCCTAAACCCTAAACCCTAAACCCTAAACCCTAAACCCTAAACCCTAAACCCTAAACCCTAAACCCTAAACCCTAAACCCTAAATTAAAGAAAGAGTTTTTTTGTAGGAGAACTGAGTAACATTTAATTTTTATAGTAAACCTAAACCGTAAATTCGAAACCCTTAACACTAAACACTAAATCCTAAACCCTAAATCCTAAAACCCTAAAACCCTAAAATCTAAACCCTAAACCCTAAACCCTAAACCCTAAACCCTAAACCCTAAACCCTAAACCCTAAACCCTAAACCCTAAACCCTAAACCCTAAACCCTAAACCCTAAAACCTAAACCCTACACCCTAAACCCTAAACCCTAAACCCTAAACCCTAAACCCTAAACCCTAAACCCTAAACCTTAAAACCTAAACCCTAAACCCTAAACCCTAAACCCTAAACCCTAAACCCTAAACCCTAAACCCTAAACCCTAAACCTAAACCTAAACCAAAAACCTTCATAGTTAAAAAAAGAGTTTTTTTGGCGTGAAAACATGGGCAAAATATAATTTTTATAGTAAACCCTAAACCCTAAACCTTAAACACTAATTCATAAACCTTAAACCCTAAACCCTAATCCATAAATCCAAAATTCTATACCCCAAACCCTAAACCCTAAACCCTAAACACTAAAACCTAAAACCTAAAACCTAAACCCTAAACCATAAACCCTAAACCTTAATAGTTAAAAAAAGATTTTTTTTGGCAGGAAAACTGAGTAGCATTTAATTTTTATAGTAAACCCTACACCGTAAATTATAAACCCTAAACCCAAAACACTAAATCCTAAACCCTAAACCCTAAACCCTAAACCCTAAACCCTAAACCCTAAACACTAAACCCTAAACTCTAAACCATAAACCCTAAACCTTCATCAGTAAAAAAGATTTTTTTTTGGCGGGAAAACTTGAATAAAATTTTATTTTTATAGTAAACCCTAAAACCCTAAATCTTAAACCGTAAACACTAAACCTTAAACCCTAAACCCTAAACCTAAACCAAAAACCCTAAACCTTCATAGTTAAAAAAAGAGTTTTTTTTTTGCGGGAAAACATGTGTAAACCCTAAACCCGAAACCATAAATCCTATAACCTTATACCTAACCATTAGACCAGAAACCCTAAACCCTTAACCTTAAACCTAAACAATAAACCATAAATCTAAACCATAAGCCTAAACCCCATAAACCATAAACACGAAACCTTCAAACCATACATACCCTAAACCCTAAACCCTAAACCCGAAACCTCAAACCCTAAACCCTAAAACCTTATCCCTAAACCCTAAACACTAAACCTAAACCATAAACCCTAAACCTTCATAGTTAAAAAAAGTGTTTTTTTGGCGGGAAAACTTATGTAAAATTTTATTTTTAAAGTAAACCCTAAACTCTAAATCCTAAACCCTAAACCCTAAACCCTAAAGCATAAAACCTAAACCATAAACGCTAAACCTTCATAGTTAAAAAAAGGAGTTTTTATAGTAAACCCTAAACCCTAAACCCTAAACAATAAATTCTAAACCATAAACCCTAACCCCTAAACCCTAAACCCTAAACCCTAAACCCTAAACCCTAACACCTAAACCCTAAACCCTAAACCCTAAACCCTAAACCCTAAACCCTAAACCCTAAACCCTAAACCCTAAACCCTAAACCCTAAACCCTAATCCTTAAACCCTTCCTATTCCTTAATTATTAAACCCTAAACCTTAAACCCAAAACCATAAACCTAAACCATAAACCCTAAACCTTCATAGTTAAAAAAAAAAAATTTGGCGTGAAAACTTGTGTTAAATTTATTTTTTATTGTAAACCCTAAACCTTAAACCCTAAACCTTAAACCCTAAACCCTAAACCTTAAACCGTAAACCCTAAACCTTAAACCCTAAGCCCTAAACCTAATTCAAAAACCCTAAACCTTCATAGTTAAAAAAAGAGTTTTTTTGGCGGGAAAACTTTCCTAAAATTTAATTTTTATAGTAAACCCTAAACCGTAAATCCTAAACCCTAAACCCTAAAACCTAAACACTAAAACCTAAATCCTAAAACCTAAACTCTAAACCATAAACCCTAAACCTTCATAGTTAAAAAAGAGTTTTTACCTGGAAAACTTAAGTAAAATTTAATTTTTATAGTAAACCCTAAACCCTAAACCCTAAACCCTAAACCCTAAACCCTAAACCCTAAACCCTAAACCCAAAACCCTAAACCCTAAACCCTAAACCATAAATCCTAAACACTAAACCCTAAACCCTAAACCCTAAACCCTAAACCCTAAACCTTTATAGTTAAAAAAGAGTTTTTAGGCGGGAAAACTTGAGTAAAATTTAATTTTTATAGTAAACCCTAAATCTTAAATCCAAAATCCTAAACCTTAAACCCTAAATCCTAAACCGTAAAACCTAAACCCTAATACATAAACCCTAAACACTAAACCCTATTCCCTAAACCCTAAACCCTAAACCCTAAACCCTAAAAAATGAGTTTTTTGGCGGGAAAACTTGAGTAAAATTTTATTTTTGTAGTAAACCTTAAACCCTAAATCCTAAATCCTAAATCCTAAACCCTAAACCCTAAAACAAGAAACCCTAAACCGTAAACCATAAACCATAAACCTTTATAGTTAAAAAAGGATTTTTTTGGCATGAAAACTTGTTTAAAATTTAATTTTTATAGTAAACCCTAAACATTCGTAGTTAAAAACGGAGTTTTTTTTGGCGGGAAAACTTGTGTAAAATTTAATTTTTATAGTAAATCTTAAACCCTAAATCCTAAACCCTAAACCCTAAACCCTAAACCCTAAACCCTAAACCCTAAACCTTGATAGTAAAAAAACAGAGTTTTTTTGGCGGGAAACTTGAATAAAATTGTTCTTTTATAGTAAACACTAAACCCTAAACCCAAAATCCTAAACAATAAACCCTAAACCCCAAACCTTAAACGCTAAACCCTAAACCCTAAACCATAAACCATAAACCCTAAACTTTAAACCGTAAACCCTAAACCTTAAACCCTAAACCCTAAACCTAAACCATAAACCCTAAACCCTAAACCTTCATAGTTAAAAAATGAGTTTTTTTGGTGGGAAAACATGCGTAAAATTTATATTTTATAGTAAACCCTAAACCATAAATCCTAAACCCTAAATACTAAATCCTAAACCTTAAACCCTAAACCCTAAATCCTAAACCCTAAACCCTAAACCCTAAACACTAAACCATATACCTTAAACCTTAAAGCCTTAACCCTCAAACCTAAGCCCTAATCCCAAAACCTTAAACCCTAAACCATAAACCTTAAACCCTAAACCCTAAACCTTAAACCATAAACTCTAAACCTTAAACCTAAAACCCTAAACCTAAACCATAAACCCTAAACCTAAACCATAAACCCTAAACCTTCATAGTTAAGAAAAAGAGTTTTTTTGGCAGGAAAACTTATGTAAAAAATAATTTTTATTGTAAACCCTAAATCGTAAATCCTAAACCCTAAACCTTCATAGTTAAAAAAAAGAGTTTTTTTTGCTGGAAAACTTGAATAAAATTTAACTTTTATAGTAAACACTAAATCCTAAACCCTAAACCCTAAACCCTAAACCTTCAAAGTTAAAAAAAGTTTTTTTTGGTGGGAAAACTTGTGTAAAATTTAATTTTTATAGTAAACCCTATACCCTAAACCTTAAACCCTAAACCCTAAACCTAAACCATAAACCTTCATAGTTAAAAAAAAGAGTTTTTTTGGCGGGAAAACATGGATAAAATTTAACTTTTATAGTAAACCCTAAATCTAAAATCCTAAACCCTAAACCATAAACCCTAAACCCTAAACCCTAAACCCTAAACCCTAAACCCAAAACCCTGAACCCTAAACCTTAAACCTTAAACCGTAAACCCTAAACCCTAAACCTTATTTTTGCCAGGGTAGTGTCCCTTTTACCCAAAAAAAACCCTAAACCCTAAACCCTAAACCCTAAACCTTAAACCTTAAACCGTAAACCCTAAACCACAAAACATAAACCCTAAACCCTAAACCCTAAACCCTAAACCCTAAACCCTAAACCCTAAACCCTAAACCTAAACTTTAAAACCAAAACCTTCATAGTTAAAAAAAAGAGTTTTTTGGCAGGAAAACTTGAGTAAATTTGTTTTTGAAAACCCTAAACCCTAAATCCTAAACCCTAAATCCTAAACACTAAACCCTAAACCCTAAACCCAAAACCCTAAACCTTAAAACCTAAACCGTAAATCCTAAACCCTAAACCCTAAACCTTCATAGTTAAAAAAAGAGATTTTTTTTGGCAGGAAAACTTGAATAAAATTTAACTTCTATAGTAAACCCTAAACCCAAAACCCAAAATCCTAAACCCTAAACCTTAAACCCTAAACCCTAAACCCTAAACCTTCATATTTAAAAAAAGAGTTTTTTTGGCGGTAAAACTTGAGTAACATTTAATTTTTATAATCAACCCTTAATCCTAAACCCTAAACCCTAAACACTAAATCCTAAACCCTAAACCCTAAATTCTAAACCCTAAACCCTAAACCCTAAACACTAAACCCTAAACCCTAAACCTTAAAACCTAAACCCTAAACACTAAACCCTAAACCCTAAACCATAAACCCTAAACCCTAAACACAAAACACTAAACCCTAAACCCTAAACCCTAAACCCAAACCCTAAACCCTAAACCCTAAACCCTAAACACTAAAGTATTAAAGCCTAGGGGGGGGGGGGGGGGGGGGGGGGGGGGGGGGGGGGGGGCACCCCCCCAACTTGGGGGGCAACAAAGGGGGGGGGGGGGGGGGGGGGGGGGGGGGTAAAAAAAAAAAAAACCCTCCTTAAAACCTAAACCCTAAACCCTAAAACCTAAACCATAAACCCTAAACCTTCATAGTTAAAAAAAAGAGTTTTTTGGCAGGAAAACATGAGTAATTTTTTTTTGTAAACCCTAAACCTAAATCCTAAATACTAAACCCTTAACCCTAAACCTAAACCCTAAACCCTAAACCGTAAACCCTAAAACCTAAACCGTATATCCTAAACCCTAAACCCTAAACTTTCATAGTTAAAAAAGAGTTTTTTTATCGGGAAAACTTGATTAAAATTTAACTTTTATAGTAAACCCTAAACCCTAAACCCAAAATCCTAACCCCTAAACCTAAACCTTCAAAGTTAAAAAAGTGTTTTTTAGCGGGAAAACTCTAGTAAAATTTAAATTTATAGTAAACCCTAAATCATAAAGCTAAAATTCTAAACCCTAAAGCCTAAAACCTAAACCGTAAAACCTAAACCCTAAACCCTAAACCATAAACCCTAAACCTTCAGAGTTAAAAAAAGAGTTTTTTTTTGTAGGAAAACTTGAGCAACATTTAATTTTTATAGTAAACCCTAAACCCTAAATCATAAACCCTATACCCTAAATTTTAAACCCTAAACACTAAACCTAAACCCTAAACCCTAAACCCTAAACCCTAAACCCTAAACCCTAAACCCTAAACCCTAAACCCTAAACCCTAAACCCTAAACCCTAAACCCTAAACCCTAAACCATAAACCATAAACCCTAAACCTTCATAGGTAAAAAAAAGAGTTTTTTTGCTAGAAAATTTAAGTAAAATTTAATTTTTATATTAAACCATAAATCCTAAATCCAAAATCCTAAAGCCTAAAGCCTAAACCCTAAACCGTAAAACCTAAACCCTAAACCGTAAACCATAAACCCTAAACCTTCATAGTTAAAAAAAGAGTTTTTTTGGCGAGAAAACTTGCGTAACGTTTAGTTTTTATAGTAAACCATAAACCTTAATCCATAAACCATTATAAACTTAAACACTAAATCCTAAACCATAAACCCTAAACCCTAAACCCTAAAGCCTAAACCCTAAACCCTAAACACTAAATCCTAAATCCTAAACCCTAAACCCTAAACCCTAAACCCTAAACTCTAAACCCTAAACCGTAAATCCTGAACCCTAAATCCTAAATCCTACCCCCTAAACCCTAAACCCTAAACCCTAAACCCTAAACTCTAAACCCTAAACCCTAAACCCTAAACCCTAAACATTCATAGTTAAAAAAAGAGTTTTTTGGTTGGAAAACTTGAGTAAAATTTAATTTTTATAGTAAGCCCAAAATCCTAAATCCAAAATCCTAAACCCTACACCCTAAACCCTAAAACCTAAACCCTAAACACTAAACCATAAACCCTAAACCTTCATAGTAAAAAAAAGAGTTTTTTTTGGCAGGAAAACTTGAGTAACATTTAATTTTTATAGTAAACCCTAGAGCCTAAATCCTAAACCCTAAACACTAAATCCTAAACCCTAAACCGTAAGTTCTAAACCCTAAACCCTAAACCCTAAACTGTAAATCCTAAACCTTAAACCCTAAACCCTAATCCCTAAACCCTAAACCTTCATAGATAAAAAAAAGAGTTTTTTTGGCACGAAAACTTTAATAAATTTTAACTTTTATAGTAAACCCTAAACCCTAAACCCTAAACCCAAAATCCTAAACCATAAACCCTAAAACCTAAACCTTAAACCCTAAACCCTAAACCCTAAACCCTAAACCCTAAACCTTAAACCGTAAACCGTAAACCCTAAACCCTAAACCCTAAACCCTAAACCCTAAACCCTAAACCCTAAAACTAAACAATAAAAACAACACCATAAAACCTAGACCTTCATAGTTAAAAAAAATGTTTTTGGTGGGAAAACTTGAGTAAAATTTAATTTTTATAGTAAACCCTAAACCCTAAACCCTAAACCCTAAACCCTAAACCCTAAACCCTAAACCCTAAACCCTAAACCCTAAACCCTAAACCCTAAAATCTAAACCTTAAACCCTAAACCCTAAACCCTAAACCTATATAGTTAAAAAAAGAGTTTTTTGACAGGAAAACTTAAGTAACATTTAATTTTTATAGTAAACCCTAAACCCTAAATCCTAAACACTAAATCCTAAACACTAAATCCAAAACCCTAAACCTTAAACCCTAAACACAGTTTCATCACCAACCCCCCTAAACCGTAAACCCTAAACCTTAAACCCTAAACCCTAAACCCTAAACCTTTAACCTTAAACCCTAAACCTTCATAATTAAAAAAAAAGAGTCTTTGGTTGGAAAATTCAGTAAAATTTTATTTTTTATTGTAAACCCAAAATCCAGAATTCCAAGATTTAAAAAAAAAAAATCCATAAACCTAAACCCTAAACCCGAAAACCTAAACCCTAAACCATAAGCCCTAAACCTTCATAGTAAAAAAAAGAGTTTTTTTGGCGGGAAAACTTGAGTAACATTTAATTTTTACAGTAAACCCTAAAACCTAAATCCTAAACCCTAAACACTAAATCCTAAACACTAAACCCTAAACCCTAAACCCTAAACCCTAAACCCTAAACCAATAAACCCTAAACCGTAAATCCTAAACCCTAAACCCTAAACCTTAAACCCTAAATTAAGTAAAACAAAAGAGTTTTTTTGACGGAAAACTTGAGTAACATTAATTTTATAGTGAACCTAAAAGCCTAAACCCTAAACCCAAAACACTAAATCCTAAACCCTAAACCCGAAATTCTAACCCTATACCTTAAACGTAATTCCAAAAACCCTAAACCCTAAACCCTAAACCCTAAACCCTAAACCCTAAACCTTCATAGTTAAAAAAAGAGGTCTTTTTTGGCAGGAAAACTTGACTAAAATTTTAACTTTTATATTAACCCTAAAACCCTGAAACCCAAAATCCTAAACCCTAAACCCTAAACCCTAAACCCTAAACCCTAAACCCTAAACCCTAAACCCTATACCCTATACCCTAAACCCTAAACCCTAAACCCTAAACCTTAAACCTTAAACCTTAACCGTAAACCCTTAACCCTAAACCCTAAACCCTAAACCATAAACCCTAAACCCTAAACCTTCATAGTTAAAAAAAAGAGTTTTTTTGGCGGGAAAACATGGATAAAATTTAACTTTTATAGTAAACCCTAAATCTAAAATCCTAAACCCTAAACCATAAACCCTAAACCCTAAACCCTAAACCCTAAACCCTAAACCCAAACCCTGAACCCTAAACCTTAAACCTTAAACCGTAAACCCTAAACCCTAAACCTTATTTTTGCCAGGGTAGTGTCCCTTTTACCCAAAAAAAACCTAACCCCCTAAACCCTAAACCCTAAACCCTAAACCCCAAACCCTAAACCCTAAACCACAAAACATAAACCCTAAACCTTAAACCCTAAACCCTAAACTCTAAACCCTAAACCCTAAACCCTAAACCCTAAACTTTAAAACCAAAACCTTCATAGTTAAAAAAAAGAGTTTTTTGGCAGGAAAACTTGAGTAAATTTGTTTTTGAAAACCCTAAACCCTAAATCCTAAACCCTAAATCCTAAACACTAAACCCTAAACCCTAAACCCAAAACCCAAAACCTTAAAACCTAAACCGTAAATCCTAAACCCTAAACCTAAACCTTCATAGTTAAAAAAAGAGTTTTTTTAGCAGGAAAACTTGAATAAAATTTAACTTTTATAGTAAACCCTAAACCCAAAACCAAAATCCTAAACCCTAAACCTTAAACCCTAAACCCTAAACCTAAACCTTCATATTTAAAAAAAGAGTTTTTTTGGCGGTAAAACTTGAGTAACATTTAATTTTTATAATCAACCCTTAATCCTAAACCCTAAACCCTAAACACTAAATCCTAAACCCTAAACCCTAAACCCTAAACCCTAAACCCTAAACCCTAAACCCTAAACCCTAAACCCTAAACCCTAAACCCTAAACCCTAAACCCTAAACCCTAAACCCTAAACCCTAAACCCAAAACACAAAACCCAAAACCCTAAACCCTAAACCCTAAACCCTAAACCCTAAACCCTAAACCCTAAACACTAAACCCTAAACCTTAAACCCTAAACCAAAACCATAAATCTAAACCATAAAACCTAAACCTTCATAGTTAAAAAAAAGAGTTTTTTGGCAGAAAACATGAGTAATTTTTTTTTATGTAAACCCTAAACCTAAATCTAAAACTAAACCCTTAACCAAACCTAAACCCTAACCCTAAACCGTAACCCTAAAACGAAACCGTATATCCTAAACCCCTAAACCCAAAACTTTCAAAGTTAAAAAGAGTTTTTTATCGGGACAACTTGATTAAAATTTAACTTTATAGTAAACCCTAAACCCTAAACCCAAAATCCTAACCCCTAAACCCTAAACCTTCAAAGTTAAAAAAGTGTTTTTTAGCGGGAAAACTCTAGTAAAATTTAATTTTTATAGAAACCCTAATCCTTAAACCCTTCCTATACCTTAATTAGTAAACCCTAAACCTTAAACCCAAAACCCTAAACCTAAACCATAAACCCTAAACCTTCATAGTTAAAAAAAGATTTTTTTGGCAGGAAAACTTTCGTAAAATTTAATTTTTATAGTAAACCCTAAACCGTAAATCCTAAACCCTAAAACCTAAACCCTAAAACCTAAACTCTAAACCATAAACCCTAAACCTTCATAGTTAAATAAGAGTTTTTACCAGGAAAACTTAAGTAAAATTTAATTTTATAGTAAACCCTAAACCTTAAATCCTAAACCCTAAACACTAAATCTTAAACCCTAAACCCTAAACCGTAAACCCTAAACCCTAAACCATAAATCCTAAACACTAAAACCTAAACCCAATACCCTAAACCCTAAACCCTAAACCTTTATAGTTAAAAAAAGAGTTTTTTGGCGGGAAAACTTAAGTAAAATTTAATTTTATAGTAAACCGTAAACCCTAAACCCTAAACCCTAAACCCTAAACACTAAATCCTAAACCTTAAACCATAAACCCTAAACCCTAAACCCTAAACCCTAAACCTTCATAGTTAGAAAAAGAGGTTCTTGGCAGGAAAACTTAAGTAAAATTTAACTTTTATAGTAAACCTTAAACCCTAAACCCAAAATCCTAAACAATAAAACCTAAACCATAAACACTAAACCCTAACCCTAAACCCTAAACCCTAAACCTTAAACCCAAAACCCTAAACTTTAAACCGTAAACCCATAAACCTTAAACCCTAAACCCTAAACCTAAACCAAAAACCCTAAACCTTCATAGTTAAAAAAAGGAGTTTTTTTACGGGGAAACTTGTGTAAAATTTAATTTTTATAGTAAACCCTAAATCCTAAACCATAAATCCAAAACCCTAAACCCTAAACCATCAGAGTTAAAAAAAGAGCTCTTTGGCAGGAAAACTTGAGTAAAATTTAATTTTTATAGTAAACGCTAAACCCTAATTCCAAAATCCTAAACCCTAAACAATAAAACCTAAACCCTAAACCCCAAACCGAAAGCTCTAAACCTAAACCATACAACCATAAACTTTTAAAAACCGTAGAACCCTAAACCCTAAACCCTAAACCCTAAAAAAACCTAAACCCTATAAACCTTAAACCTTCATAGTTAAAAAAAGAGTTTTTTGTGGGAAAACTTGTGTAAAATTTATTTTTTATAGTAACCCTAAACCCTAAACAATAGAATCCTAAACCCTAACCCTAAACACTAATCGTAAACCGTTAAACCCTAAACCCTAAACTTAAACCCTAAAAACCTAAAACACAAACCCTAAACCCTTATTTTATTTTTTTTTTTTTTTTTTTTTTTTTTTTTTTTTTTTAAACCTTAAAGCCTTAACCCTAAAACCTAAGCCCAAATCCCTAAACCTTAAACCCTAAACCCTAAACCCTAAACCCTAAACCTTAAACCATAAACTTTAAACCTTAAACCCTAAAACCTAGAACCATAACCCTGAAACCTAAACATAAACTCCTAAACCTTCATATTAAAAAAAAGAGGTTTTATTTTTGGCAGGAAAACTTATGTAAAAATTAATTTTTATTGTAAACCCTAAATCGTAAATCCTAAACCCTAAATCTTCATAGTTAAAAAAAAGAGTTTTTTTGGCGGGAAAAATTGAATAAAATTTAACTTTTATAGTAAACACTAAACCCTAAACCAAAAATCCTAAAAAATAAAACCTAAACCCAAAACCCTAAACCCTAAACTTTAAACCATAAACCCTAAACTTTAAACCGTAAACCCCTAAACCTTAACCTTAAACCCTACACCTAAACCAAAAACCCTAAACCTTCATAGTTAAAAAAAGAGTTTTTTTGGCGGGAAAACTTTTGTATAATTTAATTTTTATAGTAAACCTAAATCCAAAACATAAATCTAAAGCCACAAAACCCTAAATCCAAAACCCAAAACCCTAAACCCTAAACCCCAAACCCACACCCTAAACCCCTAAACCCTAAACCCTAAACCAGCTAGTAAAAAAAAAGAGTTTTTGGCGAGAAAACTTGAGTAAAAATTAAATTATTTAGAGTAATGCCCTAAACCCTAAATCCCTAAATCCTAGAACCCTACCCTAAAACCCTAAAACCCTAAACCGGTAAACATAAAACACTAAACCATAATCCCCGTCTAAACCTCATAGTTAAAAAAAGGAGTTTTTTTTGGTGCGGGAAAAACTTGAGTAAAAATTAATTTTTTATAGACAACCCTAAACCAAGAACCCATAAACCATGAACCCTATACCCTAAACACTAAATACTAAAAACCTTAAACCCTAAACCCTAAACCCTAAACCCTAAACCAAACCGGTAATCTCAACCCTAAACCCTAAACCCTAAATCCCTAAACCGTAAACGCTAAACCTTAAACCCTAAACCCTAAAAAAAAAAAATTAGTGAAAAACCCAAAAAGAAAATCAACA
Organism: Tanacetum coccineum; assembly: GCA_026074375.1. NCBI lineage: Eukaryota > Viridiplantae > Streptophyta > Magnoliopsida > Asterales > Asteraceae > Tanacetum > Tanacetum coccineum. The sequence goes on from BQNB010151224.1 coordinate 13,010, forward strand.
AAATAAAATTATGAAGGTAAAAAAAAAGCTTGTTGATATGGATTTGTAATGAATTTTGATTTTATTAGATTGCCCTAATCCTATAAACGCTTCCTATACCTAAACAGTAACCCTAAACCTTTAAACTCAAAACGCTAACCTAACCATAAACACTAAACCTTCAAAGTTAAAAAAAGATTTTTTTTGGCGGGAAAACTTGTAGTAAGAAATTTATTTTTTTATAGTAAAGCCCTTAACCCTAATCAAAAACCCTAAACCCTAAACCTTAAACTGTAAACCCTAAACCCTAAACCCTAAACCCTAAACCCTAAACCGTGAACCAGAAACCCTAAACCCTAAAACCTAAAAAAAGTGTTATAGCATGAGTAAGCTTGAGTAAAATATATTTTTGTAGTAAACCCTAAACCCTAAAATCCTAAATCCTAAGACCCTAAACCCCCTAAAACCTAAAAAACAAAAACCTAAACCCGTAAAACCCAAACCAAAACCCTAAAGCCCTAAACCCTAGAAACCTTCATAGTTAAAAAAAGGAGTTATTTTTAGCGGAAAAACTTTGTGTAAAATTATAATTTTGTATAGTAAACCCAAAAACCGGTAAATCTAAACCTACACCCTAAACCCTAAACCCTAAACCCTAAACCCTAAACCATAAACCCTAAACCCTAAACCTTCATATTAAAAAAAACAGAGTTGTTATGGCGGGAAACTTGAATAAAATTTAACTTTTATAGTAAACCCTAAACCCTAAACCCTAAACCCTAAACCCTAAACCCTAAACCCCAACCCCTAAACCCTAAACCCTAAACCCTAAACCCTAAACCCTAAACCCTAAACCCTAAACCCTAAACCCTAAACCCTAAACCCTAAACCCTAAACCGAAACCCTTTAGTATTTCAAAAAAGAGTTTTTTTTGCGGGAAAAACTTAAAACTTAAGTAAAATTTAATTTTATAGTAAACCCTAAACCCTAAACCCTAAACCCTAAACCCTAAACCCTAAACCCTAAACCCTAAACAGTAAACCCTAAACCCTAAACCATAAATCCTAAACCCTAAACCCTAAACCCTAAACCCTAAACCCTAAACCCTAAACCCTAAACCCTAAACCCTAAAACCTAAACCCTAAACCCTAAACCTTAAACCCTAAACCATAAACCTTAAACCCTAAACCCTAAACCCTAAACCCTAAACCCTAAACCCTAAACCCTAAACCCTAAACTTAAGCCACAAACCCCAAACCTAAACCATAAACCCTAAACCTTCATAGTTAAGAAAAAAAGTTTTTTTGGCAGGAAAACTTATGTAAAATAATTTTTATTGTAAACCCTAAATCGTAAACCCTAAACCCTAAATCCTAAACCCTAAACCTTCATAGTAACAAAAAAGAGTATTTTTTTGCAGGAAAACTTGAATAAAATTTAACTTTTATAGTAAACACTAAATCCTAAACCTAAAATACTAAACCCTAAACCCTAAACCTTAAACCTTAAACCTTAAACCTTAAATCCTAAACGCTAAACCCAAAACCCTAAACCATACCTTAAACAGTAAACCCTAAACCCTAAACCTAAACCATAAACCCTAAACCTTCATAGTTAAAAAAAGAATTTTTTGGGTGGGAAAACCTGTGTAAAATTTAATTTTTATAGTAAACCCTAAACCCTAAACCCTAAACCCTAATCCTTAAACCCATCCTATACCTTAAACATTAAATCCTAAATCTTAAACCCTAAACCCTAAACCTAAACCATAAACCCTAAACCTTCATATTCAAAAAAAGATTTTTTTTGGCTGGAAAACTTGTGTAAAATTTAGTTTTTATAGTAAACCATATACCCTAAACCTTAAACCCTAAACCCTAAACCTAAACCAAAAATCCTAAACCTTCATAGTTAAAAAAAGAGTTTTTTTTGCGAGAAAACTTGTGTAAAATTTATTTTTTATAGTAAACACTAAACCCTAAACCCTAAATCCTAAACCCTAAACACTAAATCCTAAACCCTAAACCCTAAACCCTAAACCTAAAACCCTAAGCCCTAAACCTAAACCAAAAACCCTAAACCTTCATAATTAAAAAAAGAGTTTTTTTGGCAGGAAAACATTCGTAAAATTTAATTTTTATAGTAAACCCTAAACCGTAAATCCTAAACCCTAAACCCTAAAACCTAAACCCTAAAACCTAAACTCTAAACCATAAACCCTAAACCTTCATAGTTAAAAAAGAGTTTTTACCAGGAAAACTTAAGTAAAATTTAATTTTATAGTAAACCCTAAACCTTAAATCCTAAACCCTAAACACTAAATCCTAAACCCTAAACCCTAAACCGTAGACCCTAAACCCTAAACCATAAATCCTAAACACTAAAACTTAAAACCTATACCCTAAACCTTTATAGTTAAAAAAAGAGTTTTTTGGCGGGAAAACTTAAGTAAAATTTATTTTTTATAGTAAACCCTAAATCCTAAATCCAAAATCCTAAACCTTAAACCGTAAATCCTAAACTGTAAAACCTAAACCCTAAATGATAAACCCTACACCCTAAACACTAAATCCTAAACCCTAAACCCTAAACCCTAAACCCAAAACCCAAAACCCTAAACCCTAAAAAATGAGTTATATGGCGCGAAAACTTGAGTAAAATTTTATTTTTGTAGTAAACCTTAAACCCTAAATCCTAAATCCTAAATCCTAAACCCTAAAACCTAAACCCTAAACCATAAACAATAAACCTTCATAGTTAAAAAAAGGTGTTTTTTTGGCGGGAAAACTTGTGTTAAATTTAATTTTTATAGTAAACCCTAAACCCTAAACCACTAAATCCTAAACCTTAAACCCTAAATACTAAACCCTAAACCCTAAACCCTAAACCCTAAACCCTAAACCGTAAACCCTAAACCCTAAACCCTAAACCCTAAACCCTA
>BQNB010151225.1:0-15929 GCA_026074375.1 Tanacetum coccineum
GCCAAGGTATTCTAAGGCCCATACGAGTTCAATGAGTACATTAAGCCCCTTAATAGGCTCAAGGAGCTTATTCATACTTTGTGGATTCTCAAGTCTAGATAAATGGTCTGCTGCAAGGTTCTCACTTCCTTTTTTATCACGGATGGTGATATCAAATTCTTGTAGAAGAAGAACCCACCAGAGCAACCCCGGCTTAGCGTCTTGTTTGTTCATAAGGTACTTTAAAGCCGAGTGGTCCGTATACACTATGCTTTTGGATAAGACAAGATATGGCCGAAACTTTTCAAAAGCATACACAACAGCAAGAATTTCCTTTTCCGTGGTAGTGTAATGAATTTGAGCTTCAGTCATAGTCTTGCTAGCATAATGTATAGGCTAAAAATGCTTCATCTTTTGTTGTCCTAAAACCGTACCAATCGCAAAATCACTTGCATCACACATGAGTTCGAATGGTAAGTTCCAATCCAGAATAACTAAGATTGGAGCTTCGGTAAGCTTCTTTTTAAGAGTATGAAAAGCATTAATACAATCCTTAGAAAACACAAACGGTGTTTCCTTCTCAAGAAGGTGAGTCATTGGTCTAGCGGTGATATTGGCACTATGATGGCTCCCGGTGGGTCCTTCATGGCAAGCTTTGAGGAACTCAAGAGCTTCTTGCCCATGCACACACCGTCGAATGATTTGATCCGCACAAGTACGAAAAAGATAGGGATCATCCAAGAAATAATGTTTAACATCCTTAAAAAACTTCCTCTTTTGTTGAGTTGGCATTCCTTTGATGATAAAATTCCCCGCATGGTAATTTGCATAGTCCGCAAACCATGGGGTACTTTCACTAGAAATAACTCCAAGAGTTTCTAGAGAAAAATGTTCATTTATGTCTTTGTTTTCTAACACATCCTTATGAGGATTCTTAAGTCTAGATAAATGGTCTGCCGCAAGGTTCTCAATTCCTTTTTTATCACGGATGGTGATATCAAATTCTTGTAGGAGAAGAATCCACCAGAGCAACCTCGGCTTAGCGTCTTGTTTGTTCATAAGGTACTTTAAAGCCGAGTGATCCGTATACACTATGCTTTTGGATAAGACAAGATATGGCCGAAACTTTTCAAAAGCATACACAACAGCAAGCATTTCCTTTTCCATGGTAGTGTAATGAATTTGAGCTTCAGTCATAGTCTTGCTAGCATAATGTATAGGCTAAAAATTCTTCATCTTTTGTTGTCCTAAAACCGTACCAATCGCGAAATCACTTGCATCACACATGAGTTCGAATGGTAAGTTCCAATCCAGGATAACTAAGATTGGAGCTTCGGTAAGCTTCTTTTTAAGAGTCTAAAAAGCATTAATACAATCCTTAGAAAACACAAACGGTGTTTCCTTCTCAAGAAGGTGAGTCATTGGTCTAGCATCCTACTTAAAGGTCTTGGATAAATCGTCGGTAAAATCTTGCATGACCTAAGAAACTCCTAACACCTTTAACGGTAGTCGGGTGAGGTAGCTTAGTGATAACATCGACTTTAGCAAAGTAAACCTAAATTACCTGGATTTGAAATTTTTATGCCCTCCTAAACACATTCCTTCTCTCACATTAATATGACACTTCTTCCTAATTAAGAACTAATTCGTTTCTTCAACCGATCGTTTTAGCACTCTTTTCTTAAATTGGAGTGGCATGACTCAAAAAACTATCCCTCAAAAACTAAGTAAACATCATAAACACTTCCATTTGTCTTTTCTATCATATCATGGTTATGCGCCATCATTACACCGTTGAAAGTACGGTGAGCATTACACAAACCAAATGGCATGTGACGGTACGCGAAAGTTCAATACGGGCATGGGAAAGTAGTTTTCTATTGGTCCTAGGGATCTATTGCGTATTTGGGATAATATCCCCCCCATGAAAAATCCAATCTAGAAAACAATAAAACTCATTTCGGCTTATCTTTCTATCATCTCAATCATAAACGGCAATGGATAATGATCTTTTCGGGCGCTTCATTTAATTTCCTTTAGTCTATAAACACTATCCACCCGTTTTGGTAAACTAAACGTGTACGGAAGTAATTCATGCACTTCTTTAGCAACAATGGTTAGTCATCCTTTCTTGGGAACCAATGAACTGGTCATAACTCATTGGGCTGGTCAGAGATCGGGTAAAATATTATGGAATCAAAAGAAGTTTTAGGACCTCTTTTTTATTACCTCGTGAATTTTTGGGTTAACCCGTCTTTGACTTTGAACCATAGGTTTGTAATCATCCTCCATCAAGATTTTGTGTGTACAAAAACGAGGGGTTCGATCTCTTGATTGTCGGTGATTGTTCAAGCAATGGTCGTTTTTTGAGATTTGAGGCACCTTTAAGAGAGCATCTTTTTCATAATTTTTTAAACCTTTTGCAATAATCACTGGTAACTTGTCATTTTCTTCCAAGAAAGCATATTCTAAGTGAGATGGTAAATCTTTTAACTCTAACTCCGGAGGCTCTTTAATTGAAGATTTTGCCTCGGTCACTTCACTTTGTTTAAGGTCCATCGGAGAAGTGAAACGGGTCATTATTTAACAATTTTCGCGATCAAACAAAATATCTTCCCTACGGATCCACAATCGGGCGATGATCAATTTTCGGTGAAAATCGAATCATCCTTAGATAAGCTTCAATTTCTTCCAAAATGAATTCGGAAGTAAACGGCTCAGACGTCGGGGTGGGATTGCCACCCGAAGAATTAGGAAATCCTAGCAATTCTGGAGCATACTCCTCACAAACTGCATCAATGATGTCAATTCGCTTTACCGATTTGTCATTTGTAGAGGAATATCTCGTGGTCTGATCTAGATTAAAAGTGACGGCTTCGTTATCAACCCGAAGGGTTATTTCTTCTCCATAAACATCAATTAAAGCACTACCGGTCCTCAAAAAGGATCTCCCAAGTATGAGAGGTACTCGAGGATCGGCTTCAAAATCGACAAACATACAAAGTCGATAATTTCCTACTTTGACTAAATGTTTCGGCGAGGTCCCTTTAGGAATAAGTAATTGATCGGGTCCGCTAAATCTCTAAAAGGTCATTCCTGAGTTGGTGTAAGTTCTGGACAAGGAAGCTTTTTCCAAATAGAAAGCAGGCATTAGATTTATGCTCGCAGCAGATCGGCCATGGCGTGGACATACATCCAATTCCGGGAAATTATTGGAATAAAGAAACTTGCCGGGATCTGCAAGCTTTTCGGGAAGATTTTTGAGGAGATCGCTGAAGCAATTCTCGTTTAAACCAGTATCTTAGCTAACTAAAGCACTATTCCTTAATTCACGAAGAAACTCTTAATATAGGGAGCAAATCTTGGCATCAAAAAGTAATGCATTGCGAAACTAATGTCAAAGCGCAAATCTTGAAAGATTTGGAAGATCTTCTCCATTTGATTCGAAGCTTTGTCACGGGACTTTTGCTCATCACGTCGTGAAGGATATGGAATATTTGTCTTAGGTAAACTCTTTAGAATATTGGATTCCGGAATGGGAGTGGTTTTAGGAAAAGTCTTCGGAATAACGGGTTCCGGAATAGAAATGGGGATAACCGACAGGTGGGATTTGAGCACGGTATTCGTTGGAAATTTGTTTGCTCTTTATCCGTTGTCTCCTCGGTTTATCGTTCATACCTTTTTTAGGAGAAGTGTTGTTAATTATACTTGAGTTGTTTAGACAAATATATTAAAGTTGGTGGATAACCTACAAGACAAGCTTTTGGAGTTTGTAGTAAACATTATGCTGATTGAAGATTGTCAAACAGTATTTTAAATGCTCAGCTAAAGATAAAGATCTACATTTATGTGTTTGAGATTAGACAAATGTATTTTAAATGCTGATTTATAGTTTCCAATTTTTTCGACTCTTATCTTGTTTGGTAAACCCTACCCCTCTAGTATATAAAGGGGGTAGGCGTCTAGGTTAGGGGCATTCATTCATTCATAGCAGGACTTCTATAATGAGAGTCTGACACTTGAAAGTGTGTTTAGTTAGTTAGCTAGTTAGTTTCTGTATAATGTTTGTATAAAGAAAACCTTTTTAGTAATGTTGATTGTATTCTTATTTCATTATTCCGTCGTCGCTTAATCATTCAATGTTATTCTATACCTAGTTTGAGTCCAGATTCTTGGATTTACAATTCACCCCACGGTTCTCAGTGTCTCGTGGCTCTTGATCTAGGGTTGATCAGGTTTTCGTGTAAATTATTTTTTTGCTTTTATTAATAAAAAGGCGTATTTAATTTTAGTGTTTTTATGCAAACCCTAATTCTTCTATAGCAGCAGTCGTGGGTTGAAGAACAAGCAGGTTTCACATAAAGCAGCAGGTTACCATATCCAAGGGATCTACGTTTTCCAGAAGTGATACATCAGGTTCGTGACTGGATATGAATGTAGGGTTGGATCTGAGTACATGTAAGCATATTCATTTGTTTGTCACACCGGGGTAATTCCTATGGTCACTTGGATCTTGCTGGTTTCAATTATGTCCTGCTGTTTGTTGGTCTCGGTTCTCTGTGGTCGCTATAAGTTTCTAATGGTCACTTAAAATCATTTCCTCCTGGTGTTATACGTTCTCGACAGGTTTAGCGACGGTTCTGTTGTTTGTGCTGCTAGTGATGATCGATATCGGATAACACATATTATAGGTCCATAGACGCCCTTGGATCTTGGACGATGTGATGCTTATGGCTTGGTTACTTTTTATTGATTTGGTTTGGTGTTCACAAGTCGTTTAGTACACAACATAATAATGCCGTGTTTTGGTCCGGGACCACACCCATTGTTATATTTCGACCGGCTATGGAGAGTTTTGATCTGGGATCAGCGATGAACCTTAGCTGAGGTACAAATTTTGGTTTGTATCTGGTAATAATTACCCGCTGTTTTTCACACCGTATTATTATTGTCACTGATTTGATCTAAGATGGATCAATGGTTTGGCGGTTATGGTGAGGTAGGTCAGGGACCAAAAGTGATCCATACCTGAGGTGTATTAAACATGTCTTGTTCGCACTAAATCAGATAAGTGATATTGTGAAGACGTATGATCTTGCATTAGCTTTTTAATGATTATGTAACCAGTTCACCCTTTTGTGAGATGCAACAAAGGATTGATGTAGATCACCGGCTAAGGCAACAGTTTCATGAGAGAGGAGGATGTTATTGCACTTGGATGTTTAATTGATACCTACTATTTCAAGCCAATTAAAGTCACGATCAAGAGATGGTAAACTGGTTAAAGGGAAGCTTATTGTTTATTTTTCCATCTACATGCACTCCTAATTTGTTTTGACAAATAAGGCGGATGAGTGCATGGATTCAGGGGAAGTTTCTTCATCTATATTAGCTTCAGGGATAGCTTGTGGCTTATTGGTTTTGTCATTATCAACTAGGGAGATTGTGGGAATTTTTACTTTGAGTTGATTATGACAAAAACATTATAAAGATGAGGATCCTACAAGACAAAGGCTATAGTAACCATTAATACTGATTGAAAGATAAGTTAAAACAGTATTTTAATGCTCAGCTCTCAAAAGATAAAGATAACATTAATGCTTTGATTGGAAGATTTAGACAAATAGTATTTAATGTTGATTTATAGTTTCCTAATTTTTGATCTTATCTTGTCTTGTAAACCCTAACCCCTCTAGTATATAAAGAGGGGTAGGCGTCTAGGTTAGGGGCATTCATTTTTCATAGCAGACTTCTCCAATGAGAGTCTAGACGCTTAGAAAGCGTGTTTAGTAGTTAGCTAGTTAGTTTCTTTATCATGTTTGAATAAAGAAAACCTTATTAGTAATGTTGATTGTATTCTTATTTCATATTCCGCTGTGCTTAATCAATCAATGTTATTCATACCCTAGTTGAGTCCAGATTCTTGGATTTAACAAGAAGGATTAGTAGGAATCGAGGGTCCCTCGTAAGCAACACCACTTCGAGTAGTGATCGCTTTCATCTCACCCTTCGGGTTTGGAATGGTATTACTCGGAAGAGTACCCGAAGTTGAGGCTTGGTTTTGAAACAATCCACAAATCAGTTTGCAAATTATTTGGAAAGTTGGTTCTCGTTGGATTCATCAATGACGGCTTATTGAGATTTTATGTGCTTAAATTTCATCTCTTAAGGTCTCCTTTTCAACGAGTGATTTGTATCTTGGTTCCTTAACATTGTTCGTTTATTCCTCTTGTTACTTGAAAATTCATTTGAAATCTCTTGTTGACTTGATTATTTGCATTGAAAAGGCTGGGTTTTGAAATCCTTTGGTTTTGAAAATTTGGGCATGATTTTATGAGCTTGAAAAAAAACAAAAAAAAAAAAAACCCTTTTGATTTCATGAAAATTATTTCCCCGAAAATTATTCCATTGAACTTGATTCTGATATTAACACCTATTTTGACCAATTGTTTTGCACCGAAGCAAAACTGTTCGGTGTCATTTGATTACTAAACTCGGGTTGGAGGGTTAACTTGATTGTAGTACCGTGGTCGCACAAAACACTAGCCTGATTGTTATCGGTACGCGGATCAAATTTATACAAAAGAATGGGCACCGCCACAAGTAACGCAAGTTTCCTCAACCGCTTTACACCGGGAGCAGGGGAGTGACAACTTTTTTAGAAACAATCTCGTTAAGGTCGAAAGTTGATCGCAAGCTTAATCTATTCTCTCAATCCGTTTTACTAAGACGTAGCATTCATCCTAGAAGCATTTGATCTTATTTTGTGAATAACGAACTTTTGATTTATCTCAATTATGTTTAAAGCCATCTCTAGTCGTTTTTACTCAAAAGATTTTCCACCGCACGGCTTAGTGGCATTTAAGGAGACTTGTTCATTCTCGTTTAAACCGTTATAAAAGGTATTAACTTGAGTTAACTCCGTAAATCCGTGATGAGGGCAAGCTCTAAGCAACTCCTTAAATCGTTCCCACGCTTCACTAAAAGTTTCCTCAAATTTTTGTGTAAATCGAGAAATTTCATTCTTTAAGTGAGTGGTTTTCGAAGGAGGGAAAAATTGATTCATAAATTTGTCACGTGATCCCTTCCCAAGTCAAGATTGAATTTGGTTGGTTCTTTCTCGTACCCAAGTTTTTAGGACAGCCTCGAGCGAATATGGAAACATCATAAGCTTAATCACATCGTTAGGCACATTCCTAAATCGTAAAGTCGAGGTAATCCTTTAGAAACTATTTATATGACCATGAGGATTTTCACTTTCACGACCGTAAAACGGGTTCGCTTGAATCAATTGAAGCAAATTCGTCTTAATCTCAAAATGATCCGCATTGATTTCTGGTAAAACAATAGCTTCTATGTACCCTTCCGTGGGGGCTCGGAGTAGCTCTTCCATCGTACGTTCTGCCATTCGGGTTGTAACGATTGTACGAAAGACTCGGGTTCGACTATGTTTGGAGCCGTCCTTTTGTTTCGACGTCTCAGAATATGTGCGTTTTTGAATTATTGGAAATTAAGAAATTTCTAGTTGGCATGCAGCTAAAAACCAAAACAAAGATGATGAGGTAAAGAATCGAGGGGAAAAGGAAATATTTTTGTTTACCGAATAATCAACAAACTTAGGGTAACTCTCTTAAGTAAAATAAATTTTACCAAAGAGGTGCGCCTTTTTCGTAAGTGACACAAACGGTAAAAAAAAATTATCTTTGGTTCGGGAACTTATTGATGGATAATACCTCAATTGAAGGTATTATTTGTTGGTGTTCTTTTACCAACTTTGTAACTTTTTTATATTCACAAATTAACGAGAAGAATCGAAAAATCCGGAAGAGCAAATATTTTTGTCTTTTTGTTTTTAAACTTTTACTTATACTAAAAAGAAAAGAAAAATATTTTTTACTTTTTTATTATTTTTTATTTTTTTATATTTTTGATTTTCTTAAAAGCGTAACTTTCGAAGACGAAAGGTTCTCCAAATCACGATCGACAAACTTCAAACGAAAGAATCTTAATCACAAATCCCCGGCAACGGCGCCAAAAATTGATTGCTTGTAAATCAATACACGTATTAATAAAATATAAAATAATAGAAAATTACCAAACTACCCTTGAGGACAAAGGAAGAAAGGAAAATTCTCACAATTATATATATAATATAATACTTATATTAACCGGGAAGTATGATTCCCGGGTCGTTATTTCCCAACGATTTATGAAATTGAAACCACGTTTGAATTCGGACAATGATTTGAATGGAATCGAAGATTGATTTGATTTTCTATTTCTATGAACGAATTAAACAACTAAATGCAAGATTAACAACTAAAAAGCTTAAAATCTACACTAAACGCGCATACGATAAACGGAAATGAGAATTCAAGCCCTAATTATCATTTAACTAAGAATTTGAATTAACTTTCTAATTTTATAAGTAAAAATATAAAAACGTGCAAAATTTGAAAGCTTAACGAAGAAATTTAAATGAAAACGCAAAAAACGATAACGGGAATATGAAAACCGAGCTCTAAAATGCAACTATGTGAAATTTTAACCCTACGGATGAAAAACTATTTTTCATACAAACTATATGATAAAAGAAAATTTTGTAAAAAAGAATTTTTATTTTTTTGAGTTTTATTTAATTTTTTATGAATTAAAAACTATTTTAACTAAAATAAATGATTAAAAATAGTAGACGAATTTAGAAAAATATGAAAAATTTAGGAAAACTAAAACAGCTTATGAACTATTTAAGAAAAATGTTAAACTGAAAAATGCTTAACGAATAAGCTGTGAAATAAGCAAACTAGCTTATTCGGCTAAATGAGAAAAAGAAGGCTTAAAGAATAAATGTTGCAAGGTTTGAATGGATAGCCCTACCGGGCCGAATGGTAAGGTGTGTGTGTGTTTGTGAGGTTGAGCTGGGTAGAGGTCCTGGGTTCGAGCCTTGCTCACCCGGGACTTCCCTATTTTTTTTTCAAAACTTTCAAAAGCAAACTTGTAGATAAGCTATAAACTAACAATTTTTATAAAAGAAGTTTTTAATAAAATCTACTGAATAAGCTGGAAAAAGCTAATTAAGACATAACACTAACTTTTTAAAACATAAAACACTAAACTGCTTAACTATGAAACAAGCTAATAAGCTATTAACAAACTGAATAAGTTACAAGAACTGAAACTAAGAACCTAAGGAATAAGCAGAGAACTCAAATAAGCTAAAGGAATTGCGTCTTCTTAGCTCAAATAAGCTAACTGAAACTGGGGACTCAGTTGTTGCTGAGTCAGTGCAACTTGAAGAGGCCTACTTTGGGCTTTAAAATTAGTCAGTTAAATAAAAACTTATGGAAATAGATTTGCCTAAATTAAAAGTGACATGGGAAATACTACTTAAACAGCTTTTAGAAAAAACATTTGAAACTAATCAAGCTAAGAAAAAGTTAAAATGAAAATGGCTGTTGCAGTTTTGAACTTCTTTTGAAAAACTTTGATAAAATGGAAAAAGTACTTGCAGCTTAAAAAACAGACAATGAAATAAGCTGAGAAAACTAAATTAAGCTTTTACAAGTTAATTTTGACCTAAACACTAAGTTTAAAACTATTTTGACCCATTTTGAACAAAATAACAGCTTATGCCTTACACCCCTTTAACTACTGATTTTCAATCTTAAAACTAAAACAGATTAAGCTAGTCTGGATCGAACTAGAAAACAAATTACCAACTAAGCTTATTAGGACAATTAAGCAAAAAATCAACAGTAAATAAGCACTTCTAATAAGCTAGCTAATATTTTGGTTTTTATGATCTGACATTTTAACAAAAATGTGAAAAACTAAGGATTTAACCTATCAAAAGGAGTTTAATAAGCTTTATGCAAAACTATTTTAAGCAACAATAAGCTAGAATAAACGCAATAAGAAGAAATAAGCAGTAAATTAAGCAAAATGGTAATTTAAGGTAAAATGAGATAAACGAGGATGTACCTTTTCCTAGCTAAACAAGAACTTCCCCTAATATAACCTAATAAGCTCTAAAACCTACCCAGTTTCAAATAAGCCAAATCTAAAATCCCATAAGCATCTTCCAAAAGGCTTATCATCCAAAAGCTCCTTTTCCTTAAGCATAAAGGTTATTAAGCTGATTTTTATGGTTTAAGTAAAATTAATGATCCATTAATGTTCAATTCAAGCTTAGAGACTCAAATGAACTTAATAAGAGCTTATTAAGAACAGAATAGCTTATTTGAGTAAGATAATAGCTTATTTGAGCAGTTTAAGGTAAAATGACAATGTAAAGAGAATTAAAAGCTAAATTAAATTTTCATTAATATAAAAGGAGATTACAAAGCATTTGAAAGGAAATTACAATGTTTTAAGACAAAAATAAGCTAAATTTGACTTAAAAATAAGCTAAAACTGGAACTAAAAACTACTCTAGATGCCATAATTCTGAAGATGAAGCCTTCTATTTATACGCTTTAGGAGAATGATCTAGAGCTTGGCTTGTGCTTCTTTTGTGAGAGAAGATGAGGAGTAAGGCCCAAGCAATAATCCAAGCCGTACCTTTTTGCTTAATTCCCTTGAAATCCAATCTTTGCCCTTGATTTGATGCGTACTCACTCGGATTGCCACCCTGGCATTTAATTGATGTTGAAATGTGAGAATGTGGGTGTACGGATTGGGTATGGGTGAGGTGCAGGGGAAGTGAGGTGGGGGACGAATGAATAGTAAAAGGAATTGGGCGGGTAAATTTGTTACCAATTTGACTTTTTGACCGGGGTTGGCTCGGGTTAAATAAGTGTTGGGCTGGGGTTGGTTAATGGGCCGGGTAAGATGGTAAAAGGGTTTTATTCATTGATTTAACGACCGTTAGTCCTAAGTGTTAAAGGACTAACGGTGTTATTGTTTTGAGGACTTTTTGTGAAAAAGGATTAACATTAAGGACTCATTGGAAATTTAAGAATTTTGTCATCTTGTGGTTGACCAAAGTTGACTTTGTTGACCTCTTTGCTAGAAACTCCCGGCTCGTGTACATTCTCACTCTTCCGTCCCGTGTCCGTGTTTGCCCGGTTTTGACCGTTTTCTTGCGATTTTTGCTATATCCGTACCTCCACAATCACAAAGACAAAACATGCAATATACAAGCATTTTAAGCATAATTTTTGTCTTTTATGGGTCATTTTTGATATAAAAAAGGATATGTGGTTTTCACAACATATAAGTAGTAATCTTTGCTCCTGGTAAACATCATTGGGAAAAATGTACGATTTCTAATGACTCTCTCAAATTAGATAATGTAGAACATGTTGTTAACTTAGGATTTACTTGCTTAGTATAGGACAAAATATGTGATATAAAGTGTGGGAGGTAACTTTCTTTTGAAACTGATAGTGAAATCACTAAGGACGGTTAGAGTCATGGGTTAAGAGGAATTAGGAAGAAAGGCTCTATATGTGTATGAAATTAGGAATATAGCCAAAGGGATCATATTTGTCTTAGAAACGATGATGAAAATTCCACATTGTGGCATAGGAGATTTAGGTCACGAAAACATTGCGATCTATTCAATCGTTGCTTCTATGGAATTAGTTAGAAAATACTACCCAAACTTAGTTTCTTGGACCAACATTTTGTTTTTGCTTGTAATAATGGGATTACAAGTCACACTAGTACAAAGCTAAGAATATATTCTCAACGACTAGATGCTTAGTACTTACTCCATATGGCATCTCTTCGGTCCATCCGCCATACGGGAGTTACTTAGGAAAACGTTTTCTCCCTAACATAGTAGATGATTACTCTAGGTAAACTTGGAACTAGATTCCTTAAGGATAAAAACCGAAGCTTTCGATCAATTCGAAATACTTTGTAGGAAAATCAAAACAATTAGGTCTGTTCAATAGTGTAAATTAAGAACCAACATGGTAGAGATGTTGATAATGAGGTGCAATTTGGAAAGTTTTTGTCTGCCAAATGGTATTACACATAAATTCTCGGGCTCACGCACTCCTCAATCAAATGGCGTGATTGAAAGGAAAATAGGACACTTCTAGAAATGAGTTGAAAACTATGTTGAATGAGCATTGTTACCACAAAAGTTTTGGTATGTAACGCTCGTAGATACATTCAACATACATTCTCAACCCGAATTCTTATTAGAAGCCATTCTAGAAAAACCACTCTTATCGAACTTTTAAGAGGTAGGAAACATACGCTAGATTATTTTAGAGTGTTTGGAAGAAAGTACTTCATTTTGAACACCAAATAATACCTTACCAAGTTTGACCCAAAGTCATACGAAGGTGTCTTTTTAGGATATTCCCAAAATAGTAAAGCCTACATCATCCTAAACAAACACACTAGGAAAGTCAAAGAATCACTTAGCGTGACATTCGATGAAACTCCTCCACCCTCTAAGACATCACCCTTGGTGGATGATGACTTAGATGACAGAGAA
Source organism: Tanacetum coccineum (assembly GCA_026074375.1). Classification (NCBI taxonomy): domain Eukaryota; kingdom Viridiplantae; phylum Streptophyta; class Magnoliopsida; order Asterales; family Asteraceae; genus Tanacetum; species Tanacetum coccineum. The sequence continues at coordinate 12,434 of BQNB010151225.1, forward strand.
GAAAGCCTTTAGGGAAACCGAAAAAATAAATCTAGAAAATGTAGTTGAGGAGAAACATTAGAAATTGGACGAAATAGTCAATATTTAGGGAATCTAGGAACCATCACTTTAGAAATGTCAATGAAATCTTAACAAAGAACCCTTCGGTCTCATGCTAAACCAAAAGTAATCTTTTTTGTTTTTATCAACTATAGAACTAAGAATGTGAATGATGCCATAGGAGATGAAAGTTGGATAATCCCCATGCAAGATGAATTAATCATTTCATTGCTAACGACGTTTTGGGGAGTTAGTTCGACAACTTAAGATTATGAACCAATTATAGAAATAAGTGGGGTTTAGAAATAGTTAGTCAGAGAACGTAATCTAAGATCACAACAAAAAAGAAAATTAATATGGTACTTAGTCGTTTCTCGAATTCAGGCTAGGTTAGTGATCAAGGCTACAACCAACAAAGCGAGGGCTATCGATTATGATGAACTTATGCCCGGTTGCTAGAAACTTGATTCCATTAGAATATTATTGTTATGTTGTGCCTATTAGATTTTAAACTATTCCAAATGGATTGTAAAAGTGCATTCTGATAGGTCTTATCAATGAGGAGGTTTACGTGTACAAAACCTCCGGGATTCATTGATTCAAAAAACCAGATCATGTTTATAAATTAAAGAAGATTTATATGGTCTTAAAACAAGCACCCAAAGCTTGTGTAATGATAGACTAAAAGCTTTTTTATTAAACATGGTATATAAAATAGGCAATGGTAGGTAACACTCTTTTTCTAAGAAGAAAAGTTCAATTCCATTTTGTTTAAATATATGTGATGATATTATATTCGGGTTTGACTTGTCAAGGACATGTGTGATGAATTTTGCCAAAATCATGCATTGACGAGTTCAGATGCGGCATGATGGGTGTACTTAACTTCTTCTTGGATTACAAATTAAACAAATGGAAGATGGTATATTCTTTAATCCAATCTAAGTATATTAAGAATTGCTTAAAGAAATTTGGTCTAGAAGATTCTAAACCAAATGAAAAAACTCCATGTACCTAAGATATAAACTTCACGAAAGATGAAGATGTGTTGAGCGATAGTAAGTACAAGTATTGGAGGCAGGAGGGTATGTAACTTTATTATACCTAACGAGCAAGTAGGCCGATATCTGTTTAGTGTTGCCTTTCGTGCCAGCTTCCAAGAGGATCCCAAAACCTCTCATCTTGAAGCGGTTAAGCGTATCTTCCGATACATTAAAGGCAGATACATTAAAGGCACTACGCACTTAGGATTATGGTATCCTAAGGGGACCGGCATAGAAACCGTAGTATATGCCGACTCTGATCATGCGGGAGATTATGTGGACCGAAAGAGCACTAGCGGTATTTGTACGTTCGTAGGATGTTGTTTGACATCTTGGTTCTCGAAGAAACAAACCGCTCTTGCTATATCCACTACCGAAGCCGAATACGTAAGCGCCGGAAAGGCATGTCAACAAGCACTATGGATGAAACAAGCTCTCATCGACTACGACGTACGACTCGACGACGTTCCCATCATGTGCGACAACAAAGGCGCGATTGACCTTAGCAAAAACCCGGTGCAACATTCTCGTACCAAACACATCGAAATTCGTCACCACTTTCTTCGTGATAATGTCCAAAAAGGACATATCTCAATCGAAAAAGTACCGTCCGTCGACAATATTGCCGACATTCTTACTAAACCCCTTAAACGTGAATCGTTTAACTATCTACGTCTTGGTTTAGGAATGATGGAACACATTCCATAAATCATATTGGTTCGCTTCTCCTTCTTCTGTCTCGATTCTAGTCCGTGTTCCACTCCGTGTCATGACAACTTAATTACTTCATCCGAAGTACTTTAAGCATCTTTAATTCGCGAAATGCAAATTAAAATGTCACTCCTCCTTGAATAATTTTCGTCAAAAACCAAGTCCAATACCCTTTACTGAGGGCGGCCCCCCAATATATTTGGGACCGCCAGGAGATATGGGACCGCCATCAGCAGACCATAATATGGAACACTTAAACAAAAATTTTCAAAACACAAAAACAAACACCCCCTTATCTGCTGCACTCGACGAACACGACCCAAAACCCACCAAAACTTAAATTCAACCATTAAAACATCAATTGAAGATCAAATCAACACTAATAATCAATCCTAACATCACAAAGATCATCAATTGTAAGTCATTTCATTTATTTTCTTTAAATTTGAGACTAGGATTCATGATGAACACCAAAAATTAAAATTGGGGATTTTCCATTTTTCTTTCAACTTTGTACAATTAGAACTACTAGGATACAATGTACAACTAATATACTTCCCATAGACATAGGATTTGCACATATTAATGAGCTTGTAGAAAAATTAATTTTGAACTAAAACCCCCAATTTTATTTTCAAATCACTCACGTTAGGAATATATTAAAATTGTTGTTATGCATTATCAATACAACCTAAAAACATTTTCAAACACATGCATAATGATCTCATGAATAAATTTCGAGATACATAATTCATATGTATTTTTCGACTTGTTTGGATGAGCAAAATCAAATTAAGAAGTGTTTGGGTTAACTCTTAGGATTTTATGGTTAGGTCGAGTTAATCGTTACTCCACATTTGTTGCATATAGACACACACTAGGCACGAACTCAAAACATCAATACAAGTATAAGCAATTAAAATATGATTTTATTTGTGTCATTTTAGGTAACAATGCCTCGAAAATCATCTGAAGACTACAAAAATACAAGACATTATATCCCTAAAATCTCACATGAATCCCGTACTCCAATAAGAGAAAAACTAATGAACCTTAAAGAATGCTATATCCATGAGGGTCGGGTGGTTTTTGAAAATTTTGCGGACCTAAACTATGTTCGGTCTTTGTTTTATTTTGTTGAGTTCGAATGTCTCCTTGAAATCAATGAACAAATCTGTCCTCGCTTCATACTCGAGTTCTATAGTCAATATCAAATCAATTATTCCGACGAAGGTCAAATGTTTGTCGAATTTGTGATTCAAAATCAACTCTTCTCCTACTCTCTTGAAAATTTTGCTCAAATTCTTGACATTCTTTGTGAAGGCGCGTGTGTCTTTACCGATAAATGGAGACTTGATGAGCTGATCCATTCGGATGGTCCATATCAAACTAACCCTCATTCCATTGAGGACATCATTTCGTCTATTCGAATTGATTGAGAGGGTCAAGTCTGTCGCATCCGTCATGAGGAAGAGATTGATGTTATTGAATATCAAATTCTCACTTATGAAATCATGTCAACTTTGAAGCCTTTAGAGGAAATCATCCAGGAAAACGTCTTCTGTTTGGGGGGTAATGGGGATCATGTTCTCGCTTGTATTTGTTTTATGCTTTATTGTGTTGTACACTCCGAAAGATTCAATCTTGCCTATTACATGGCAAAATGAATGGAGTGGGTCACTAAGCAAGCTAGGTTAATTCTA
>BQNB010151226.1:2618-15929 GCA_026074375.1 Tanacetum coccineum
TTAAAAACCTATGTCCTTTTAGGATCTGTCTTTCTGGTTTCTTTTCAACACATGTTTGCTCTACGAGTTTGTTTCTGTTTGTTGTCTTATTGGATGGAACCTTAGCACGCGAGTTGACCTCATTCAGGAATTTTGTTACACAATGATCATGATTTGCATTAAAGACACATTTCTAACATGTTGAGCAAACAAAATGTTTGGAGTCAGAAAAATTTCTAAAATTTCTAGAGTGTTCTGCTATGGGTACAATCTTTGTCGTTACGAAACTACTCTTGGATGCAAGCCAATTCCTAGATGTTTGAGTATTGCTCCTAGGTTTTGGTTTGCAATCATTAGATGTGCTTTGTGATCTAGCAGAAGGCATCACATTAGGTCTTGACTTCCTACCGCTTTCTTGTGTCTTTTTCTTAGCTTCCTCTAGGTAGTGATTATGAACCATGTCATTTGAGCTATACCTAGATGATCCAGGTGCAATCATGTGATGAGGTTTTGCACAAGCATTTTCTTTCCCCTTAAGAAAATAATGTGTAGTGACTGGTTTTGACAAATCGTTATTCATATCAACTTGGGAGGCAAACCGTGGTTTTGAAATTCTAGGTCGTTCAGACTTAAACGCAGTCGGTTGTCTAACAACGGATTGGTTTCTTAGTGACTGTAAAACCGGTTTCCCTAAGATTGATGATTTTGCAAACTTAGTGTTCACACTATTTCCTTTTAGTTTTCTTAACTTATTTTTTAATGTTGTAATTGCAAATCCCTTTTTCTAGAAGTTGAGCTTTGAATTCAGCATTTTGAGCAACCAAAGAAGTTGTGTGTTCTATAGTCTTAGCTCTCGTTGTCTTGATAGAATCAGACGGTTCGTTGTAATGCCTTTTCAAAGTCTCATTTTCCTTAAGTAATTTAGCCACTTTATGTTCCAATTCGATGTTTATTGTTTCAATTACATCTATGTCATGTTTAACCTTGGCTTCATTACTTTTTTACTTTCAAAAATTGACCATGTTGCCCTTCTTTTAAAGCTTGATTTTGATATTTAAGTTCAAGATTAACACAATGTGCTTCCATTCTTAAAAAATCTTTTTGAAATTAGGCAACGGTCTTTTTGAGACAAATATTTTCAGATTCGAGAGATCGATATGAGAGTTTAGATATTTGGTTATCAATTAATTTAGCAGGCAAAGGAAATTTGTCATGACATTGTTTAACATTCTGGTCAACCTCTCCTTTATTATTGAATTAAGGTTGCTCAGTATGTTGTTGTCTTGTAGCAAATACATTCATTTCAGCTGTCGTTTGTACCTCAGCCATTGGCTGTTCATCATATATGGGTCTGATATATGCATCATCAGCATGTGCATCATTTCCTGATCTGCTGCTTGTATCCTGCTCTATTGATTCTGTCCCACTGCTTTCTGTGTCAACCAAACTAGCACCCAATGCATTACTCGTATTAATCTTTTCCTCTGTTGTCTGCATCTGTCTTTCATTTACCCTGCTGTCATACTCTCTTTTATGCAGTGCTCTTTTGTCAATCGACTTCTTAACATATTCCATGTGTTGGATCAGTGTATCACGGAATTCTTAAATCTCGAGTTGAGTGTATTCTAGAAAGTACTAGCGTGTCATTATAACATATTCATCATCCAAATAAATCCGTAACTTGATAAACATCTGAAACTGTGTCTCGAGTACTTTAAAAGCAGCCATGGATCCAATCTCTTGAAATTCTTCTTTGTCAAGTTGCTTTTCTAGTTGATCCACGTTTAGGAACATTGTGCCTGTAAAAGTCTCAACATCTTGACCAAAGAGTGTCGCAAATGCGCGTCTGAATCCACACTCAGTTCGAGTTCATTTTAAGTCGTTGTTTGAAAGAATCTTGAGGTGTGAATAAAGTTGTCGAAAAGATACCATGCAACTCTTTTTTGCTTTGTCTTGAATTTGTTGCATTTGTTGTTATTCCGAATTCGAACACGAAGATAAAGTATCTTTCGTTTCCATTTTACCAAAAATTATGAAGTGAAAATGATTTGTAAGATCTTAAGTAGGTAAAGAGATTGTTGTTGTGGATTGAGTATGGAAATCTAGTTCACGGGATTTTACAAGTCTTGATTAAACCAAAAAAACACGTGAGTATTTCGCGGGATTTTACTAAATCAAGAAGAAACCGTAAAAATAGAATTGTTTTTGGTAAAATCGTTGTTGTAATTGAAGCACTTGAACTTTTGTTAATGATTTGTTGAGCTAAAAGGACTAATGGTGCACAAAATTTAAGCTTTAAGTGGCTAACGGTTGAGTAAATCACAAACAAGGACTAACGGTATATATAGCTTTGACTTTTGGGGGCTAATAATGTTTATTTAACAAATTAGTGAAAAATAGGAAATTTGCCATGAAGTCTAGGGGCCAAACTTGTAAATTTGGAATTTAGTTTATTAAAAACCTATTTCCCGCTAATATCAATTGTCTTATTCGTTTCAAATATTTTGTTAAAATTGAACGATTGTAATTCACTACTCGTGGACTCATGTGTTAATGATCGAACAAAATCAATATGCCACGATGATCGTTGAAGGACAGCGATCGTAATGATAGTAGATAGAAGACTCGCGAACAACCGAAACACGAAACCGAAAAACCCGACACAACTTGAAACGTACACGTTTATCGTTTAGTTATGTATAAATCACCCTTTTTTTGTTTACATATAAATCGCCCTCTATATAACGTATAAATCGCCCTCTATATAACGTAAAAATCGCCGTCTGTTCATTCACGTATAAATCGCCCTCTATAAAACGTATAAATCGCCGTCTGTTCGTTCACGTATAAATCACCCTCTATAAAACATATAAATCGTCGTTTGTTCGTTCACGTATAAATCGCCGTTTATAAAACATATAAATCGCCGAAGTTTTGTTATGTATAAATCGCCGTCAATAAGACAAAACGTACTACTTGTCTTTTTTGTAAAAACCACAAAACTATCCTTTCTCTTTTGAGCTCAACCGTGGACCACAATATGCAATACCAGAAAATAAGCTTCGTAATAAGCACATTTACCACAATAATAAGCAGTCAAAAAGCTCTTTTCCACCAAAGATAAGCCACAACATGAACTTAACAATAAGCTACGAGAGAAACCTTATAAATAAGTTGTTAAACCTTTGAAACAAGCCACTAAAACTAACTAGATCAATAAATGACTTATATTTTAAAACACAAAATAAGCTACAAAAATAACCCTAATAAGCTCTTAACAAAGCCGATGCCTAAATAAGCTACAAAAAGCTTTAAGATGCTGTTTTCTAACCAAAATAAGCAACGACCTATATTACAACTTTTAACCTAGTTATAGTTATGATAGAAAAAAAGGTGAAACTTTGTAGAAGAAGAAGATAAGTAATTAGCTAGAAGGTGACAATCTTGTTTCGTGTGATGTGTTAAACAGATGTAGAAATCTTTTGATAAAACAAAATAAAATAAACATAACTAAGTCATGCTTTATGTATAGAAATAAGCCACGTATAAGAAAACTAGTAAATATTTTTTTTTAAAAATCGGAACTTTTATTCGAATAAGCAAGTAAGAAAGAAAATAAGCCGAGTAAGAATAAGCCCAAATAAGCTCAAAACAACAAAACCACGAATCACTAAACCTACCCGAGGCGAGTGATACCACTTGTTAGAACCCGGAACCACTTCACTTCACAATTTGAAACCAAGAAATAAGGTAGGAAGATGATAAGAAAATAGAGAGAGGTTAGAGAGAGAAACAAAGAGAGAAAGATTAGATTGGGAGGAAACACATACAAATGTAACCAAAACCCTTTTCCTTAGTGGAAAAGGGTTTATATACCCACTCAACTAAGTTGTGACGTGTGGGCTTATAACATGGGTCGGGCTCGGGATTACATTGGGCTTAAGCCCGATACACGTACAATATTAGATTAACTAACGAGCCCGATACCCGTAACTTAGCCTATTACAACATATATTTAATAAATGACCGAGATTCCATGATTAGTAGCCGAGCTTCCTTGTTCGACTCAATATTTTGAGGCTAACACCCGGCATGGCTGCAAACCTAATAGGCTGTCCTGCCAAGTTGCGAACAATCTCAACTTTAACAGAGCCATGTAAACTCATTACAATCTCGTAAACAGTGAACGCACAAACATCAGAGCTTGATACAACATTACAATTAAACCTTTATTTATTAAAAACGGGCTCAAATAGGAAACTGCGTGTGAAAAAAACCTGGCATGGCTGCAAACCTAATAGGCTGCCCCGCTAAGTTGCGGACAACCTTAGCTGTAACCGAGCCTATGTAAACTCATCACAACCTCATTAACAGTGAATGCACAACATCACAGTTGTATAGGTCAATCACGAAAGCCTAAGGAACAGATAGAGAAAAAGAGGATATGCCCGTCACGGGTGCAAACGTAATAAATTAGTTTTTACAAACAAAAGGGTATCCAAGCCCGTCATGGCTGCAATCACTCTTTAGATAGTGTTGCCACGCCAAGATACGGGCGGCTTTCATCCATGGTATTACAGCAAGATGGCAAATAAGCAGCACTGTCTTAAGTATATGTTGGCTATGGTGGCAAGCCACATGCCAAACACCCAATACATAATAACAACTGAATCATTGGCTATCATATAATCATAGAGGCATGTCGACACCCCTTAAGTTCAAAATAAGCTGTAACAACCAATACCATAATACATTTTCGTTAACACATTCTGACATCCTTTAACTTTATGCACATTCAATTGTAAAAGCGATTAAAATCAAAAACCAAGTTTATTCCGCCTTCTAGAACAACTAAAAAATGAAGGGTTCATACGCCATGGCTGTAAATCTGGTAACTTGCCCCGCCAAGAAGCGTATGGGCCTCAATAAGTAATGTACCAGCAAAATCTAGACGCATAAAAGGTATATGTGGGCTTATTCTGCAGTTTGAGACCCTATCAGCGTCGTCACGCACTCGTTACTATCGTCACACCCCATGTATAGCGGCAACGAAAGGGTCGGTGGCAGCGAAGAAGCATAAGGCGAAAGTATACGTAGCTTTGAACCATAATTATTATTCTTAATTTTATCAAAGAGCAGGAACACATGTTGCATTCATCATAATTTAGGTTTAAATCGTTTAATAATGCAACGCAGGTTTGGCACTCATTTAAAGTTTGACTCGGCATGACCCGGTCAAGTTATTTAACGAGTTAAGCATTCTATTTGCCTTAAAAAGCGAGGATCTTCCCTCTCACCACGTGGGGGAAAGGCATAATTTCGGCTCAGATAGGGGAGCACGGGTGAAAAAGAGGATACACCCGGCATGGCTGCAAACCTAATAGGCTGCCCCGCCAAGTTGCGAACGATCTCAACTTTAGCCGAGCCCATGTAAACTCATCACAGCCTCGTTAACAGTGAACGCACAAAACTCTGAACCCGATACAACATTACAATCAACATTTCATTTTTTAAGCACAGGCTCAGATAAGGGACTATGTGTGAAAAAGAGGATAGACTGGCATGGCTGCAAACCTAACAGGCTACCCCGCCAAGTTGTAGATAACCATAAATGTAACGAAGGCCATGTAAACTCATCACTGCCGCAGCTTACGACCCTATCATCGTCGTCACACACACGTCACTATCGTCACACGCCATTTATAGCGGCAACGAAAGGATCGGTGGCGTCGAATAAACATAGGCCGAAAGTATAAGCAACCCTGAACCATATATGCTAATTAAGCAGGAACAACAATAATCCCAACAACAATCGTAACTGTTATTTCTAAGAAATACCACACAAACGCCATTGCCGCAACCACAATACGTGTTCAATCGCCTGGCGAACCATAAAGTAACTTAGTTAACCCTCAAAAGAAGGACAACCATCATCACTGTAACCCTAATTAATTAAGTCACCGATTAATTAAGCAAACTAAAAGCACAATCTTTAAGCCACCAATTAGCATAATTATCAGGAAACCCAAAACCCTAACCCTAATTAATTAAGATAATTGAAAGAAACATCATGAAAAGGGTAAAAATACCTTGTATAAGGTTAAATCCGTCACCATCGTCACACTACGATTACAAATACGTGTTTTAGAGAGAGATACTATACACCATTGGCACAACCACTATGTGTTTTATGTTTTAGAGAGAGGTGTATGTGAGAGATCCCTAAAACGACACGTAACATTCCACGTGGTAAGAGGGAAAATCCTCTCTTTTTAGGAGCGGGGCAAATGCTTAACTCGGGTTGCATATAACCCAAATGTATTAAATAACTTCGTCGGGTCGGGGCGGGGCAAACATTAAATGAATGCCACCCGCGTTCATGCTCTTTATTAAAATTAAGAAAAGAATTATTAGATCGGGTGTCGTTAAGGGTATACCTTGGTGGTTAGTGGCAACTACGGGTGTCAGTAGAGTCGGGTTGACTCGACTCAATCTGAACTCGATAAGATTTATCGGATTGGGTTAAATCGGTTTTAAACCAAATTTCAGGTTGTTTTGACCCGAATCTAATAACCTGATAGTGTTACCGGGTCAGCTTAGGGTTAAATAATTAATATTATCAGGTTATCGGGTTAAGCCCGATAAGATTCGAAAATCAAAATTAGTTTTTTTAACTTTAGAACTTTATAATGATCTCGTATCATTTTTGCTAGTTACATGACTAAAATACTAGTAGACAATTTTTTTGTTGGTAGTAGACTGCCGGTGAAATGTCTGCTCTCTAAATCATTTTATTAAATGTATAGTAATACAACTAAGCAAGTATATGTGCATGGCAACGGTTTTTCCTAGCGGCAGACAATTAACGATATGCGATATTGTGGCAAGTGTTTCATTTATTGTTCAAAATAGAAGGTAAAATTATCAAAATGTAACTGCAAACGGTTCAAACATGTGATAATTTAACTCAAGCAAAAAATCGCAACATGTATCAAAGAACATATAAAAACATTTAGCATGTAAAGCAATTGTATAATACAAAAAAAGATTTTTAAAAAAAGATAAAAAAGATTTAAAAAAATGATAGTATAGAGTGATACCAGGCAAACAACATTCATAAATAAAGGTTATTCCAATAAACATATTTCATCAAGTCTGTACATGAATCTAGTACTTAAACTTTTTGATTTGATACATTAAAATATGATCTTAGTTGCTGATGATGTGTCATTTTATACACTTTTTCGAGGTCATTTAACCCCCTAAATCATGCAAATATGCTAAAAATACGTGCTTAGTCATTTCTTTTTGTGTTTTTAGCACTTGGATGGATTTTTAAGGAAATATACGTGACTTGGACTCAATTTGGGAAGAAACGGGACAAGATTGCAACTTTACACGAAGAGGCTAAAAAATTACATACAAACTATGGAGACAGCGTCGGGATTTCTAGTGACGCCGTCAGGATATGCAAGCGACGGCGTCAGGATTCTTGTGACGGCGTCAGAACGTAACCGACTTAAAGAAGCCCTAGAAGATTCGGCGTAGCGACGGCGTCACAGTTTTAAAGCGACTCCGCCGCGATTGTTTTTCTATATATACAAACTCATAATTAGGGTTTTAAGTGTGTGACTTGGGAGAATTAGTAGGTTATCTAAGGGAGCCAATTTTTATCAGCTTTAAGGTCATTTTTAGGGTTCTCAAACCCTTTTGTATCCACCAATTACTCCATGTTTTAATCAAGTGAAGTTCTTTATCCTTTAATCTTTCAATATGTCTTGTTGTTTGATTAATTATTATTCTTCGCTTCTCTTTAACATGCCAGGCTAGATCTATTAGTGTTTGCTTATGATTGCATGAAACTTAGTTTGTAGATCCTTTAAATATTACTTCTTGTTGATGGATATGCGTGTTAGGATCTAGAAAACTAGCTTTATAAGGAAACGTGATTGTGTAGAAAGGATACCATCGGTAACAGTCTTCATACTACCTTACCCTTATATGGTTGATCACTTTTTAAGTGTTTTAATGCATGTAATGTACTCTTAGTGGCCTTGTAATAGTCTTCATACTACCTTACTTGTGCGTTTCCTTAACGGAATATTACATAGATGACAAGTTCGTGTAATTCGTTCATGAATAGGAAATACTTACACATTGCATCACAAGGGTGACTGGCAATAGAATTAAGATAATAAAACTAAGGATTAGTGCATGATTAAGTAAATACATTTATTTACCTATACGAGTTTTCACATTAGTTTAGATTTAATTTAGTTTATTAGTTTAATTAGTTTAAAACAAAACCCCCTTCAAAACCGAGATTTTAATTGCTTTCTTAAAAATATAAAAATACAAAATAATCTTCTTTCAACCCTTAGACATTATTTATGCTTAGTTCAAACCTTTACACACTATTCCCTTAGAGAACGATAACAACCCCCGAGTCTTGCCTATACTACACTGCAATGATTAGGTACTCTGCCTAGGGGATTGTAAAACTTGTGAGTTTGCAAAACCCGCATCAAGTTTTTGGCGCCGCTGCATGGGGAATAGATAGGTTTCGAATTTCATTTAGCTTAGATCTACTCACTTGATTCCTATCAAGTGAGAGTTTAATTTTATGTCAATTAGCTTTCTTGTAGTCTATCTTTTCTTCGTTCTCTTTGTTTTGTAAAACTCTTTTTCATTGACCACCATGGGAGACGAAAATCCTATCCGTACTCTAGTAGATTATTCCAAACCAAGCCACAAAGGCTATTAAAACACCATTGAACTCCCCGATGGGAATAATGGGGTGTCTCTGCGATTTGACACCATCCGGTTGGTGCAAAACGGATGCTCATTCCACAGACTTCGGTCCGAGGATCCAAATCAACATCTTACGGATTTTCTAAAACTTATGGACCCACTTTACCTTGGTGTTGCAAATAGGGAAATGACGCGCCTGCGTTTATTTCAATTTTCCCTTCACGATCAAGCTAGCAATTAGCTTGAACGTCTTCCCGCGAGATCCATCTCCACTTGAGAGGATCTTACTACTCGTTTTCTTGCTCAATTCTTTCCACCGAGAAAATGACATCTTGATGTTCCTACAACAGCAAGGTGAATCTCTCTCCGAAGCATGGACTCGTTTCAAGGACTTACACCAAAAAGTACTTCATCATGGCATTAATCTTTGGCTCTAAATCCAAATTATTCTATGATCATGTATCTTTTCACCTTAAGTACGAGATTGACCGCGCAGCCGGCGGCAAGCTCCGCGACAAGAATGCCGAAGAATCTTAGGAAATCATTGAGAATCTCGCTCTGTACGACCATGAGGGCTGGAATGATCCAAGAGACTTTGCCAAGACGGTGAAGGCAATTTCTTTACCGCAAGATACATCGAGAACGCCCGACCGACGACTTCTTGAGCTTGAAGATCAAATTAGATTCTTACTAAAAGGGTCACGAACGACGCCTAGAACAAGCTCAACACATATTCCTCAAGCATATGCCGAAGTAATTTCCTCAAACCCACACTCACGAAACCTTGACGAGCCACGAAGGCAAAATTCTTTCATTTTTCAAAAACATGCTCGTCCGGACCCCCAAGACCAATCACTTGAACCATGTTTCAAAGCTCGAGTACAAGGTTACATGGCGGCGCATACTGAAAGAATGGAAAGGTTTAAAAAAGCCATCTTTAAATAAAGAAAGGAAATCAACGACAGAATGGCGAAAATATTTGGGCTCTTAAAAGAACTTATAGCAAGTAAGACTCCGAAAAAGGTAATGGTAAGAGAAGAGGCTAGACACCCCATCACTAAGAATGTTAACGCTATCTCCTTTGTTAAAATGGAGAAGGATAAGAATATTGAAAACAACGAGGTTGTTAACAAGAACGTTATAGAACTTAGTGAATTGAATACAATTGAGCCTAAGGAGGTAGTTGATATAAAGAAAGAAGTGGAAGACTGAACTAATGATGAGCCGGTTAGGAGTGTGGAGGAGGAGATAACGGGAGATGGAATTGAAGAACTAGTAGAGATGCCTAGGTCACAACCCATAGGATATTACTTTAAACATGAAATCAATGAGAAGTTGATCGAGGCTCTTATAGGTAATCAAAGATATAATGACTCCTTGCTAGCAACACGTTTAGGTAAGATGGACTATGATACCTACAATTCGTTACCTGTAAGACCTATGTACAACGTAATCCTCAAGAAGAAGATAACCAAAAAAGAGGATATGGGAGGCAAATTTGTGATACCATGTAACATAGGAGGATAAAAATACATGGATGCCTTAGTCGACCAAGGATCTAATATGAACGTTATGCCCCTTTCCATCTACAATAGGCTAACCAACGAAAATCCCTTAGGAACCAACATTAGACTCTCCCTAGCTAGTCATTCGTATATTTTCCCCTTAGGTATAGTTGAGGATGTATTGGTTGAGATAGCCGGTTATATATACCCCATAGATTTCGTGATCTTGGATGTTAAGGAAGATAATAAGAAGCCCTACATTTTAAGAACACCATTTTTAACAACGACTAATGCCGAAATTAGATTTGATAAAGGGACAATAACTCTAAAATCTGGCAAGAACAAGATAAATTTCTTAAGGATCCCTAAGTCCCTTTGTAGAGTCAAGGAAGGAACCGAGAATAACATAGATCTTGTAGCCCCCACTAATACCGTAAGTAGGCTGATTTTGGAATGGGAAGAAAGAATCAAACTCCACAAAGAGAAACAAATGAAGTTTAACCAATGGAGAAGTAAAGTGTTTAATGATGAACGTTCCGTACTCGTGAATGAAGGCTGTGAAGTAAGTAACGAAGAAGGAGTCACGTAAGGAGTGTGACTCCGAGTCTAGCTACAAGACTCGTTAAATAAACAAAAGCGCTTTTTGGGAGGCAACCGAATCTTTTATTTTCTCGCATATTAGGAGTGTCATGTGTTTTAATTCTTTATAATTTGTTTTTATTTGTTTGAATTATGTGATCATGCTTTGTTTTGTCTTTAACCCCGTCTTAATTGCAATCAAAGATATTTTATATCAATTAAAGTGTAAAGGAAAATATCCGGTTTCTAAGAACCATTTCAAACATATAAAATAAATACGTAGTTTAGATTAATTCGCGTCGTGTCTTGTGTCATGTTTAGAGTCATATGATTGTACTAATCGTTCTCGTGGTTTATGCAGTGATTTTTCCAAGAAATAACTAATAGGATTTGCGTGGAGAAATTTTTAAGAAACAAATAAAAAATTATTTACAGACTCTAGAGACGGCGTCAGGATTTTTCTTGACGGCGTCGCGTCTCCAACTACAGTAAATTTCGTATTTTTATTAATTTAAAAAAAATTACTTTTGTACAATTTCCAGAATTTGTAATTTTCCTAAAACTTGCAGAAAACCACAATTACATTAGTACATTCATCATATCTTTATTGCTTTCGTAGTGTTAAAACCCTAAACAATTACGTTGTATATTATTATTCCGCCGAATATTATTTGATGAGAAGAAGCCCGGAAGTTCTTAGGAGTTTCATGTGGACGATTCTTGGATGACGATTTAGCCAGGATCATTTGTTTCTTCTCCAATATTGAGCAAAACCAGGGGAGTACCAGTTTCTCTTTCCCTTTATTCGTTTTTTGGGTACTTTTAAGAACATTAGGGATAATGTTCAAAATAAGTGTAGAGGAAATAAAGCCTTAGAAACTATTTCTTCAATTGCCCTTGCTTTGTCCTTAAAAAGATGAGTAATATACTAAAACGTAGCGTACACGGTAATTTTAACCCAAATTAATTTTTTTTGACACATACCGATGAAAACTTAGTATTGATAGCGTCTCATGGATAGGAGTTATATGACTAGCACAAAAACCCTGCCACTCAAAAAAATCCCACCCCAAAAATATGAGGTTTGCCCCTAGATCTTTAAGAATTCAAGCATCCATCTTTCGTGCTTAAGATAGTTTTACCTTTAGTTTGCTCGAGTTAAGGAATGAGCAATCATGTATTTCGTGTTCATGGATTTGATCGTGCATATGTGGTTTTGTTGCTTTTTCTAGAGCATTGGTATCGGTTTAAAATTATATGACAGTGTACCCTTAGTATATTAAATTCTAGAAATTATTTTTGTGATTCATCCCGAGACTACTAAGTGAGATTGCATTCATGTGATTAGAATTTGCTAAATGATAAGAGGCACTTGGATAAACCCTGTTTTAAACCTGTATTTGTTATTATGGTCTCCCCGATCATATAACTATCCCCACACCCTTGCTATGCATTCATTTTTAGTGCAAGATACCCCCTAGTACACCCCTCTGAGCCTATCCTTTTAATGGTTCTCGTAATTTTCCGGTGGATTCTGGATTTTTAATGAAGAGCATTGTTTACACCCTTACCAAAATGCTACACTCAAATTTCCTTTGCCTTCCTTGTATGCACTCATGTTTAGTATATTATTGTTATCACCTTTATAAACCTAGTTAATTATTTGCTCGAGTACATGGTTGCTAAGTCGAGCCTTTCATTAGTGTATAGAGTTTTGGGACGATTGGGATTCATGGTAGTTTTTATTTTATGGATAAATAGGGAAGAAAGTCAAAGTATTATCCCCATACGTGCTTAATACACTCCATGTTTGTTGATCCTTTCAATTCGGGTCATTAGATTAGTCAATGTCATTGAGTATTAAAAACTCAAGTGTAGGGGTGCGGCTATAAATCCCAAGTCATGTATTATTATGTTTCAGCAGATGGCAGGGCAAAAGTGTACGACAAAAAAAGTAAAAAGAAAATCGAAAAAAAATATAGAAAAAAATGTACGGCCTGCCATCTTGCTTATGTTTATGTTTATGTCAAGAAAGAGTCAGAAAAGAAAAAGAAAGAGTTTGATGTATAGTTTGTATATCTTAGTCCTATTGTGGTTGAGTCTTGGCTTAGCAACGCCTTCACATGTATTCTTGTATGTTAATTAACTCACCGCCACCCAAATCTACCCCAAAGTCACCCAAATATTTCCCATCCGTTTCAGTTTCCGTTTAACTTACACCCAAACATCACAACCCTTTAAAGACCTATTTGATACTAATTCGTAGGTGCTTACGCCACAGCGGTAGAGGTTTGATCCTTTATCAAGCCTATGGTAATTCATATGCTATGACAGGTAATGAGTGTTATTTTTCGTTTCCCATATTGTTATAATCGAATATACACCTGAGAGAAAGAGAGAATCCAAACACTTATTGTGAGGTGCTAGTATATAATTTTTGTGCTTTTAATTACGAGGTCTAATTGGTTATGCCATGAATTTTCTTTAAAAAGTAAGT
>BQNB010151227.1:0-15929 GCA_026074375.1 Tanacetum coccineum
TAGTTAAACCACTAGATAATGCACTTAATTATGCTTGTCAATACACTAAGCTATCTCAGGAATTGTTAAAATATGTGATTGGCACTTGCTCGAAAAGTTTCAATGAAACAGATAACAAGGCTCCCTCTACCCCTTTAACTAGGAAAAAGCAAGTTACTTTTAATGATAAACCAAGAACTTCATCTAGTAACAAACAAAAACACAAAGAACATGAGAAAGTTCAACATTATAATATCCCTGTGATTCCTTCTACAGGAGTAAACAGTTCTACTAAAACTAGCAGATCAAAGCCTAGAAGCAATACAAATCAGAAGACTATAGAAGACCACCCTATAATAAATAAGTCTGTTTGGACAAAAGTGATTCGAGTTGATTCTAGCATTAGCTCTAAGCGTGTTATAATTAATTCAAATTCTGAATCTATGTGCAAAATGTGTAACAAATGCTTGATTTATGTGAATCATGATATGTGTGCTTTAAAAAGTTTGAATTCTGTGAATGCAACCCCCATTGTTAAAATTATCTTGAATAAAGGAAAGCAGATTTAGAAACCAAAAGGCAAACTGTCTGATAATAGTTTGAAAAAGACCAAGCGGGTTTGGAAAGCAACTGGCAAACTATTTGCTAATGTTGGTTATCAATGGAGACCCACAGGAAATACATTCTCCTTAAGAAAACTTAATTGTGGTTATCAATGGAGACCCACAAGAAAGAAATTTGCCTTAGGAGAACAGTGCCCTTTAACTAAGCTTCCTGTGAAATATACTATTATATCTGCTAACCAACAAGACCCCAACAAAAATTGGGGAACCGAAATTCCAAACTCTCCACACTCGACTGTTTCAAATGCAGGTCGTACAGGTCGTCCTTTGGTATATGAACTCAGGCTGTTCAAAACATATGACGGGGAATCATTCAAAGCTCAAGAACTTCGTAGAAAAGTTCATCGGGACATTTAGATTCGGGAATGATCACTTTGGAGCTATCATGGGTTATGGAGATTATGTTTATGGTGACAATGTGATCTCCAGATTATACTATGTGGAAGGACTTGGACATAATATGTTCTCTGTAGGGCAATTTTGTGATTCTGATCTTGAAATTGCTTTCAGAAAGCATTCTTGCTTTGTTCGTGATATGAATGATGTTGACTTACTTAAAGGTAGTCGTAGCACTAATTTATACACGATATCGATTGATGATATGATGAATTCCTCTCTAGTATGCTTGCTGTCAAAAGCATCCAAGATCAATATGGTGTTGGCATCAATCATTTAAACCATTTATACATCGGCACAATTAATGAATCTGACTCGAAAAGATCTGGTTAGAGGTTTAACCAGGATTTGAAGTTTGAAAAAGATTTCTTTGCTCAGCCTGTCAACTTGGAAAAAGCAAGAAGTTCTCCCACAAACCAAAATATGAAAACACCAATATGGAAGTTCTTCATACCCTTCACATGGATCTATGGGACCAATGCAGAGTATAGAGTATTGTGGGATGAAATTAATTTTAGTCATTGGGGATTACTATTCTAGATTACATAGGTAAAGGTTTTTGAGATAAAGGATTAAACTCCATGAGTTTGTCATCAAACTTTCTTACGCAATAAAAGTTGGTCTCAAACCAAAACAGTCTGATATTTTCCTGAAAGAAATGGCACGGAATTTGTCACAAAGTTATGTTAAATACTATAAAGGTGCTGGCATATTTCATCAAAAGTCTGTTCCGAGAACTCCCCAACAAAACAGCGTTGTCGAAAGACGAAATCATACACTTATGGAAGCAGCACGTACAATGCTGATATTCTCAAAAGCACCGATGTTTCTGTGGGCAGAAGCTGTCGCTACTGCTTGTTACATACTATTCGATCCATAATTCATACTCGTCACAACAAAAAACCCATATGAGCTTGTGCATGATAATAAGCCTGATCTTTTATGCATTATCTATTGATTCCTCTTCCGGAATCATAAATTGTTCATATTGTTGAACAAGAAGATCTATTTTGTTAGCTTTGACTTGATTATTACCTTGATGAGTGATTAGTAAAGTATCCCAAATTTCTTTTGCGGTTTGACACATAAAAATTCTTTCGTATTCTTTACGTGGCAAAGCATTATAAATTACCATTTTAGCTTCATTATTTTTTGCAAGTTTCTTTTTAAGATCATCATCTTGTTTATGAAAAGATACAATTTCATCCTTTTTAGTTTCGGGATTAAATTGAATAGGAGGAAAATCACCATCGGTAATAACATGCCAAAGATCTAGATCTTTTGACTTCACATAAGTTTCGAATCTATTTTTCCAATAAATAAATCCATCACTTTCAAATAGTGGTGGTCTTTGCATAGATTGCCCTTCTAAATATTTTTCCGATTCCATAGATCGATTCAAGTTTTAAAATACAATTTATTTTAAAAATCTTGTTTAGCGTGGCTCTTGATACCAATTGTGGAAAACTAGAAGGGGGGTTGAATAGTTTACCGCTTTTTGATTTAATATTTATGTTTGTTTATAAAAACTTAGATTCGACTTTTTGTGAATTCAAAACTTGCACAATATGAACAATGTAAATAAGTAGAAGCAAATAAAAGATAAGAGTTGGAAAGATCAAACCACAACACAAGGATTTATAGTGGTTCGGTTACGAAGCTCCTCTTCGGCCTACTCCACTCCCCGAGCACCTAACTCGAGAGTTTTCTTCACTATGTCAACAAGCTCCTTTATGGCGGAGAAAACCGTACACAACGTTGCTTATATCTATTTCCGACACTAAGCTAGATGTCGAGTTCTAATCTTAGCTAGAACCAATCTATCACAACACAACTTCACAATTTGTTCACGACTTCACAACTTCACGACTACTTCACAACTTCACTACACAACTTAGCTTCACACCTTGAACACAACTACACAACTTCTTCACACCTTCACAACTTCACAACTTCACACCTTCACTACTTGTCCTCACCACACTACTTATGTCACAACTAACTAACACTACTAGAAAGGATCACCAAGATCCAACTATACTTACAACAATTACCAAAACCTAATAACTACACAACTTTACAAGATTTACAAATGATTTACAAGATATGGTGTGAATGCAACAAGATTGCTATGCACACTAAGGTGTAATACTTCTTCACTTGATGATGGAAGTATTCTTCTCTTGCACTTGAGGAATTGAGCTTGGATCACTTGGAAACAAAGCTTTATGATTAAATGATCAAAGGATTTAGAGAGATGTGTGGGCTGTTTTAGAACAGAAAGAATGAGTGCAAAAGGTGAGAAAAATGTTGGGGAATAGTCCAGTATTTATAGGACAAGCTGGAGGAGCGGAGTCTATGGCCGGTCCCCTTAAATAGGGTGTCGGCCCCCTTATAATTAAGGGGGCCGCCCATGTATTTAAGGGGGCCGCCCATTTCAGACGCTCCCCTTTTTGTCCTATTCAGGGGAGGTGTTTACTGGACTTTTTCTAGCCGTTTTAGGTTCGAAAATTTGAAATTCAAAATGTTTATTTTGAATAAAACATTTCTTTTAAATGTAGAAAATGTTTTGTGATGTTTATAAAAATGTTTACAACATTTTATAAAAGTTTGAGGTTGAATAAAAATTTCCTTTGATCATAAAATGCATTAAGCATTTATTTATTCATACCTTTAAGTGATATAATTATCGAAATGAAAGTTTACTACTAATTACTTGTTTACGTTTAATTTTACATTGAACGTTTTTATATTTTGTGATTATCAAAACGTAAAGATGTGAAAAATATTAATAATGTTTTTAGGCATTATATTTTATCAACAATCTCTCCTTTTTTGATGATTACAAAATTTAAACTCATTAAATGTAAAATTATTTTTAAACAAGTATTTAGTGAGTTTCATGTCATTTCTCCCCGTTTTTGTAGAATCAAAAAGACATCGTCGAGAATTGCTTGTTAAATCGATGGAATAAATGCTCCTCCTTGATGTGTGTTCCCCCTCGTTCGAGGGCACCAAGGAATCGAGCTATGGTTTCTTGGTTACAAAAACGAGTTAGAACAATACAAAAATTTCTAACATGTAGCAAGAAGGAAGGAAAAATATGACAAGTGCAAGCAAACATCAAAGAAAAATATGCTTCATTCATTTACGACAATGTGTGTGAACAACACACAAGCATACATAAATAGAAAAACAAATATGCTTTAGAAGCATATTAATACATCATAAAAGAAAATCCTAAATAGCCATAGAAGGATTTTTGACTTGCTTGTAACACAAAAGGGTTTGACGATTATTTGTAGGCATATTGCGAAGTTAGTTGGTTGTTGATGAAGAGTTTGGAGCAGAGGCGGTTGTGGAAGGGTAATCTCTTTGAACTCTAAGAGGTGAATATGGTCGAGTGAGGAGGAATTCAATCCAATTAATATCCTTACTTAAAGCAAGGAATTGTTTTGGGTGAAGATGCAACAAGGGCAATACCTAACATGGGTTTCAACTTGGTTCATGTTGAGAGTGTGTGGTAGGTTTGGAGAGTAACGTGATGAGGGAATGTTATTTTTGTTGTTGAGAGAGATGCATAGCTAAGAGTTTGATAGGTCTTGTAGTTGATTAATGTCATCAACTAGGCTTTCTCTACTTGGAGATGGAGGTGATGTGTGTTGAGTTTCGTTGTCACTTTGAGGTAGAACTTAAGTGTGAGTTTCATGTGAGTTAATGGGTGAGATGGGAAGTGGAGGATGTGAGACAACTTGTTGTGATGTGGGAGTGTCCTTAATGTAAGGAGTTTGGTTGTCACTTTGAGATGAAGCTTGAGTGTGATAACATGTTAATTGATGGGTAAGATGGGAAATGGAGGATGTGAGACACCTTGTGGTGATGTGGTAGTGTTCTTGATGTAAGGATTTGGTAATGCTTGATTGGGGTGATTGTTTTTTTGAGATGGTTGATGATGAGGAGTGAGTGGTTTTGGCATTGGTGTAGGTAAGTTTACATTGAGCCCATTGGATGTGTTACAAGGGTTTAGTTTCTTCCTCCAAATAGGTTTCACACTCATTTTGGCTACCCTTGATGGTTTGGATGTGGGTTTGTTAGGAGATGTCATTGATGAGGATGATGGATGAGAATGCATTTATAGTGGAGGAAAGGTTTAAATTAGGAAGAATGAACATTTAAAGGATAAATCCAAGAAATGTTTATGAATTTAGGGAAACTATAGCTAAGTCTAGAGGGTATTTGGTTAAAGGGACGTGAAAATACTGTTTTACCCGTGTTTTCCTAGGCCGATCCCCTTAATTAGGGGTCAGTCCCCTGAAAATTAAGGGGCCGCCCTTTATGAATTAAGGGGGCCGCCTACTGTCATTTCCTAGATTTCCCAAAATTTAATTTTTCTTAAAATTTTGTGTGAGGGTTTCTGTTTTTGGTGGTTAATTTACAGCAAGTCCATCCTTTTATGGCAATTAAGATTTTTAGCACATAGCACTTAAGCATTCGACATTCTACATATGTATGACAAGATGTAGGATAACCTATTTCACATAATTTTGGCATATACTCATATATGAATTGAAGATCATAAGGGTGAAGAACATATGAAATAGTAACTAGATATAATACACAAAGAATTTTCCTTGATAAGGGGGTTAAGTTAAAAATGAACCAAACTTTTGTGCAAATCCTAGTGTGTGCCTAAGTGCGACAAATGTAGAGTAGCGATTATTTCAACACTAAGACATGTAAAACCTAAGAAATAATCCAAGTGCTCCTTGATTTAATTTTGCTCAACCAAGATTGTCGAAAATATATATTAGATTATATACTTTTGACAACAAGTAAGAGAACATTATGCATATGTGAAAAATGTTTTTAGCATATCTCAATAATATGTGAAAATTGATTTTCATGTGCTCCTAGTTGTGAGAAAGACTTTTTGGAAAATAATAGATTGGGATTATTGTATATATGTGTAATGAGATATGCATTTGGATAAGAGAATTTGTAAAAGTTTGCTTATAGACTTTTCTCAATCTTGTGATTTTGTGTAAAATAGAAACCTAGACACAGAGAAAAAAAAATTGTCAGTCAGGTGGGTGGTCCCCTTAAAGTCTGGGTGGTCCCCTTAAAATTAAGGGGGCCGCCCTTTATGAATTAAGGGGGCCACCCCCTGTTAAAAAAAATTCTCAGATTTTTGACAAATGGTTCATTGATGATTATCATTTCTTTATTATGCCGAAAACTTAATCAATTTGTTCCATCATTCCTAGACCTAGACGTAAGTAGTTAAAAGGCTCACGTTTAAGTGGTTTAGTTAGAATATCGGCTATGTTGTCTTCCGATGAGACCTTTTCTATAGAGATATTTCCTTTTTGAACATTATCGCGAAGGAAGTGATGGCGAATCTCAATGTGTTTTGTTCATGAGTGTTGAACGGGATTCTTACTTAAGTCTATAGCCCCTATGTTATCATACATTATCGGAATGCCATCTAACCTAACGCCATGGTCTATGAGATCTTGTTTCATCCATAAAGCTTTTTGACATGCCTTTCTGGCGCTTACGTATTCCGCTTCGGTTGTGGAGATGGCAAGAGCGGTTTGCTTCTTCAAAAACCAAGATGTTAGTGTTTTGTTTGTGAGTGTTTTATACGGATTCTTACTTAAGTCTATAGCCCTTTGTTATCTACACATTATTGGAATGTCATCGAACTAATGCCATAGTACTATGAGGATTGCTTATCCATAGAGCTTCGTTGACGATGACCCCTTTCGAGCGCTTACGTATTCTGCTGTCGGTTTTGGCTGATGACAAGCGCGGTTTGCTTCTTTGAAAACCATGACTGTTAGACATAATACCATCAAAAGTGAAATACTCCATTAGTGCTATTACGATACACGTAACATCTAACATGATCTGAATCAGGCATACACTATGGTTTCTATGTCGGATCCTTAGGATACTATATATAATGCGTGTTAAGTGCCTTTAAATGTATAGGAATATGATAGTTTAATGCTTAGGTGGAGGTTTTTAGGATCCTCTTGAAAAGGCGGGCACAAAGGCAAACAACTAAAACATGATATCGGGTATTCTTGCCGTTATGTATAATAAAACTACCTTCATGCTCTTTATTGGTTTTATCTACGGACTCACCCTTCTTCGTCTCTCTAGTGTGTTGTTGGCTTTCGCGTAGACGTAGGGAGTCTTTTTTGGCTTTAGAGTCTTCTAGGCCTAATTTCTTAAGCATTTCCTTATTAATATTTATAATGATTAAAAAAGATTCCATCATCTAATTTTGTTTGATTTGTGAATCCAAAGAAGTTATTTATTTCCCACATTCATACTCATTTCCAAACTCATCTTGCCATGGATCTTGGCAAAAGTATGCACATTTTCTTGACAACGTTGATAAAGAATATAATGTCATTCAAGCATATTGTAGACAATTATTGAGATGGAAGTCTTTCTTTTTAGTGTAGTAGAGTGTGTTATTACATTCCCATTGAGTAATTATGTTTAATAAGAAAGGCTTTTAATCGATCATACCAAGCTTTTGGTTGGCTTGTTTTAGACCATAAGAGCTTTCTTATGTTTGTAGGACATAAATTAGGTTTTGCGAAGTCAATGAATCCCGGAGGTTGTGCCACGTAAACCTCCTCATTGATAAAACCGTAAGGATTTGCACTCTTATACATCCATTTAGGTATAACTTAAAGTCTCACTGAGTGAGAAAGCATAGCTAAAAAGGTATTCTTATGCTCTACTGGTATAGTACGGGTGCATATTGTTTATAGTAATCCAATTCCTTCTTGTTTTTTATAGCCTTGCGAGCGACTTAAAACTTGCTTGTTTATAGTTACGTCGCATTTTCATCGAGTTTATTTCTATATACCCATTTTTGTTCCTATAATGGTCTTATCCATGAGATTTAGGAAATAGTTTCCCAAAACATCATTTGTTTTGTATTGGTTTAGTTCTCCTTGCATGGCCATTACTAAAATTTTCCTCTTTTTAATGGCACTAATTTATTATTTTTAGGTTCTATTGTCGAAATAAGCAAAAGAAATTCGCTTTGTCATTGAGCTTGGAGACCTTAAGAGTTATTTGATTTAGATTTTACACTATAATGTTTTCTAGGGGATGTGTTTTAAGTATTATTTAGGTAGTTTATTAAATATTGGATTATTTTCTACATGAAATGTCTTCAAGATTATTTCCTATGTGTTTTGTTTTTTACTAACTCAATAGCTTTCTTCTTAGACTATCATCTCATTTCTACTGGTGATGTTTTTTTTGGCGGCGGAGGAGTTTGACGAAATTACATTCAACGGACCTCTTCAAACTTTATTGTAGTTTGTTATGTATTATGCAAGCTTTGCTTATTTGCGAATATCAGTAGGATCCCGAATGTACACCAAAAAGGTATAGATCTTAGAGAGATCTTGAGAGGTCTTGAGAGAGACATATAGAGAGTGAGAATGGTTGAGAGAAATAAGGAAAACACACTAAGAGTATGTGTAAATGATAGATGCGAGCATCTTCCAAAGTTGGAAAGAGATATTGATAGTTCTTACAATTCACAGGGTATTAGTACCCGAATCAATATTGAAAGTCTACGTTTACTATTAAAATTAGTAGCTATATTGTACTGTAAAATACTCTGAGGTGTCAAAGTATGTTATTTCTTATATCTTTCAATTCACCCTTAGGGATTGTCACCCTGAAAATACTAATCTTATGCTCTTCAATCTTCAGTTTGATTTCTGTTTGCTGTAGTCGTTTGATTTCTTTTATTCAATATCTTGTGAATCTGAGTAGGTGAACTTTAACTTTTTAGGCTTTATCTTTGACTTGTTTGTTGATCTATGAGCTTCTTGAGTTCATCAATCAATCATAATATCTAATCATAATCATGTGATCTTTTGCCCGTCTTGTGAACTTGTGTAATTCTATATGATTTGCTCACACTTTTCTTGATCTTGAAAGCTTGAATATTCAGAGTTGCGCGAAGTTTTAAAAAACAGATTCTTGAGCTTTCTGATATCTTCGAATGTGTCGTTAGACGAATGGTGCTCGCGGTTATGAACTTGATTATGTTGGTAAACACGGTATCTCCATATCTCACATCTTTAAAATAAATCAGTTAGCAATTAAAGAGAAAATTGCTTTGAAAAACTAATGATGCGATACTTTGCAAAAGGAGTTTGTAACACATCGAAAGTTTTAGTTGTTTTCCTAAGTTCCAAATTAAACAGTTTAATTTCGTTTTACTGTGGGAACAAGATTAATTCATGTAGAAATCGCAACGTTGTTGTTTCCAGTTGTCACAAGTTTGATCACATTAAGGATCTCACAAGTCACATTCCATGGCTTGTTTGACACGTTGGCTCAAGACAGGATTTTTTTTTTCCACAATCTTCAATGGGAAATAATTCGTAGTCAACTAGGTGTTCTTGGAAAAATCACAAAGGATTCTTGCGAGGACTCTTTCGTTAAAACTTGTATATCACAGTTGTGTGAATATCAAGTAAATGGAATTGTTATCCTCTTAACGAGATAATTGATGATCTCTTGGCTCTAGACTCAAAAGGGCGTTTTGATTTTAGTGTTCGACGGCTGGAGTGACCTGCCACCTTTCAATATCCGACTTAATCGGATTGCGGTGTGAGGCAATAGATTACTTGTTTGTCTCCGTGAGACTCGAGAAATGAAACAGAAATCTTTTGAGAGATTCTGAGTGGCTTGGGAGGGTTGTGCATTGCATCACTGGGTCCATGATGTCATTCAATTCAGCATTCATCTTAGTGATTTTTTGATAGAATAGTATTGAACCGGTTTATGACCTAAGTGTATGGTGGTCTTCTGTCTTTACACCTTTTATTCCGTTAAATTCTTTTTTCATTCTTCAAACCCTTTAGTGCTTTACCGAGATTTTAAGGACTAGATCCTTGTTGGGTTTATTCAATACTAGCTCCATCTCAGTCGGCACTATTCCCTTTTCCTCAACATTTACTCCTTTTTATATTTCCTTTGGACTTCTACACTAAAAACTAGTGGATAGTCCCAGGGTAGATCCCTACGATTCTGGTAGGATCATGGGAAATGAGTACCCTTAACCTTGTTACCATCCTTATTACTTCAATATCAGTAAATACTATGGTTCAGTCTTTGGTAAGATCTCTTGCATTTAAAGACATTTCTGTTGAAATACTCAATCAGGTAACTTTATGATAAAACGATATATATTCGTGTTTAAGTACACTCGATTGGTTTAAGGCTTTTCAGGATAAGCTCTCCATCATACATGTGCTTCTCGGTATTCGAAGGTTTAAGCACAATTGTCGCGTGGAGTATACCTTGAGTTATATGTCTCATGATAATAGTTTAATCAAACATTTTTCTCCCTTTCTTAAATATTTCAAATCATTTGTCATTTTGGATTTCAATTGATTTAAATTATGTTATAAACTTTCCGGAGAAAGTGTGCAATTTTCATAAGCTTGTTGTAACATATTAATGCTCCATTCATATCATTGATGGATATTTAGATAGTGCTGAGTACTGTAATTAAATGATTTGAATTTTCTAGGAAATTCTTCATACTTTACTCACGCACTATTTATATTAGCATAATAACTTTAGTCTACACTACACCACATTATATATTCACAAGATTATGTATGAGACAGGACCTGAAATGTTCAAACCAAAAATGACATAGTCTTTTTATCCTTTATAAGCAGTCTGTTTGTTGTCCGTCTCGAATCCTATCCGTTTGGAAGTTGTCTTAGCTGCCCTTGAATCAGCTATCCTTTATTGGAGTAGATTCATAGCCTTCTTGCAATTTGCTATTAAGTATACTTGAAGTCTGATGCACCAATCGATGAAGTACACAATTAATTTGAATACCGTTAAACACCAAAGTCCTATTAAGTAAAGGGATGTATAATTTCTCCTAAATCGATAGTTGTATGTATAAAAAATTGAAAAACACCAAAGTCACTAAGACCCAAAATTAAACATTTCTTTCGGTTGGATGTGGAATAACTAAAGGAATCATTAATTATCATACCTATATGTACTCTTTGATCAAATATTTTACTCCTTTAAAACACTTTGGTGATTGATGTTAAAGGAAGCATTAATTGATCAGTAACCAATCTTCTCACACTCTAATCAATTCTTCTGTCAACACATTTCCTGGTATCTCAACTGCTGCATACCATAAATGATAAGATATCATTTCTCCCATGATGGTGGAATACGCACTGTATAAGTAACAAGATAAATCACTGATTTTCTCGCGGTGTAAGACTTTTATCTTCCCGGAATTACAAATATTGACATAAGGCCATGGGTTCTTTCACGTGCAGTTGTAGTTACCCTTTCCAGTGTATTTTACTCCTTACCCTTAATGGTTTTGATACCTCAGAATCAGTAATAACCTTGTATGCACACATGCATGAGATCGTGTTCGCATAATTATAACTTATATCTATCCAGTGAGAATCAGTTTCAAGGGATTTTATTAAAACTATGAAAGAATTCAAATTCCAAAGATTTTGTACTAACTATGACGTTGTTGGCAATATTAGTACGTAGTAGTTTAAAGCCTGAATGTCACTAAGTACTTCAATTGTAAATAAGTCCCTAAGTTTTGAAGCATATGACTTCTAAAGCACTTGTAGTTAATTTGATGAAGTTAACTCCTTTAAATTGTTATCTGTCATTATCAAAAACTTCAACTGTTTAAGCCGCTGACTATATTTTGAAAAGATCGTTTTTTAAAAGATTATATTGGGCACTTTTCCACTCAAATAAATGACCGTTTTCTATTTTAAAGTTTGCTAGTCATTGTTTCGAGTGGTACTCTTCGAATTATCTTTGTAAATCTTTTCATGAATTATTGAAAATATTGATTCATTATGAGACAAATTTTTCATAATTGAAATAAGATTTCTCTTATTTTGACAAATTAAATGCACTGAAAAACGATACACTTATTCTTATGATGCAACTGGATGTGAAATATCAATGCCGAGGAAAAAATAATTAACGTTGTCAGGTACCATTGTCTTTTCTTTTGAGACACTAGCGTTATCAGATTGAAAAGCGGGTTTGCAGACCAGAAATAACTACAAGACATTGTTCATGAGCTCAAAACTTTGAATATTTTGTTAGAGTAGCTCAATTTACCGAAAAAGACTTTATCTTTTCATTGCTAGGAAAAATGCAACTGAGACGTGTATTTTACTTTACGATGAGGACGGGTTTTGAACAGAATAAAAATATTGTTACCCACACATAAGCAATTCTAAGGAAAGAAATGCATTTTGTGACCCGAAGTGTATTTTCCTTTACCGTTGGAGGCTCCGGGTTATATGATAGAAATGTACATAAGCCATTTTTTTATATTTACAAGTTGTTGTTTGATGATTATATCAAGCAATTACAATTTGGTCAGAACCTCAGTTCTGTTGTGTAAAACATACATACCAATCCATTCTGACAAATTACAAAATAACCGATCCTCAGGAAGGGCTTTCATAAATTTTAATCAGCTAATTGGTATTCAGTTCTGACAAAAATTTAATGTTAATAATAACATTTCAACGATTTCTATTATGAAGTGATTTCCCTGTAGTATGGATGTGCTTTGTTTCTGGGGAGTGATGTTACGGCTTTGATGGATGATTGTATGGTGAATGTGAATTGTTAGTACAATAGTATTTTGTTGTAGTTGAAGCCATAACTTTAAGCTGTGTCCTCATCCAAATTACTTGAGCACAACTTGCAGATAACGCCACGTACAGTGCCCTCGGTTGAAGATAATGCATGTGCAATATTGTTTCTTCGTCTTTTGATTACATGTTTGTTCACCTTGCAACTGTTATCCTCTCACTGAAGTGCTTTTAGCGAGTATCAATGTATTCGGCCTATGCTCAATCGTCTGAAATGCTTAGGAAAAGCCTTTGGACATCAAGAATTGGTAACTTCATCTACCCAGGCTCTTTGCGGGATTGCTTCAAGCCGTTTTATTAAAGCTTTCCTTAAAAAAAAGTAAACTTTTTATGGGATGTCAGGATAAACGAACCTTTATTGCTATGAGCAAAATTAACCTCCTCCTGTTAGTAGGACCATTTTGGAAATTCCATTTTAAATTCCATCTGGTAATTGGATTAGGACTTGTAGGGCAACATAGGCAACGAAAAATCCGAAACTGCTTCCATAGTGCACACCTGGAGCACAAGTGATTCTTCGAAATCAGTACCCTTTCCGGCGACATAGCCTTTTGCTACAAGTATATGCTTTGTGCGAATAAAGAATGAACTTCATTCCTTATTTTTGTTCTTCCATAAACCACTTTAGCTTTATCACTGTCCTTGCAAATGGTTTGTCGAAGAGTCCAGATTGTGTCTGTCGAGCTAATGAAGGTTATCCTGCATTGCTTTGATACATGAAATCATCAGCCATCGCTCCTTACTGTTCTTTGGTTCTTATGTACTCAATTGTGAGCGCGAAATTACACATTTCTAGGATCTGTGGAAGAATTGTTGTCTTGTTTGCATTGGATGTGTTGGATTGTTGCGAATAGAACTCGTCTAATTAAGCCTTTAAGCTATTCTGTCACATTTAAGCTTATTTTTAAGCTTATTGACAACTTTTCAGCAAAAGTGGTAGTAGACAAAGTTGTTAAGCCCCACGAGCTTAACAACTTTGCTTTTTGAAGTTTTCAAAAAAAAAAGAGGGAAAGACAAGAGGTCCGGGTGAGCAAGACTCGAACCCGAGACCTCTCGATACAGTCCCCCTTTTACAACACCCTCACCGCTGCGCCCTTGGGTCTTTTTCGTTAAAGACTCAAGGGCTTGCATACTTATACACTTTTCGGCTTATAAGCTTATAAGCTGTAATAGCTTATTTCGGGGCTTATTTGTTAAGCAACTTTTTGTTTCTCATTTTTCGTAGGATTTATATAGTCTAAAGTATTTTTTTGTAAAAATTTCAGAATTTTTTGTAATCATTTAGTATTTTTTACAATTTAATTTAGTTAAAAGTTTTAAAAATTCATAAAAAATACAAATCATTTCATGAAGCACGGGTCCTGAACTGCTATGATCAGGAGCCATGAATTGAGGCACGGGTCCTGAACAAAATTGTTCAGAAACCATAAACTATCTTTGAGATAGTAGATCTCAACCATACCGTTTCACACCGAATGGAGTTGGATTTTCATTTGCGTCAAAGTAGCTCCAAATGGCATGTTCTTGTAGTTGACTTTATGTTGAAATTGGACGAGAAGGATCGCCAATAACATTCTCTAATGAGTGATTCTTTGTCAACTTAGTGATAGTATTAAACAGTTGAATAAGATGATGCAAATTTAATGGAATGACCCCTTGTCAATTAGTTTCTTCAAAACTAGAGTTTGAAGAAATATTATGAAGGAGGGGTGCATTATTAAATTATGCATTTTGATGTCCATGAATTTATTCTTCAACACCTTGATGAGTGACTTGAGATTGAATTTCCTGATTTGTTGGTGAAGTACTAGTAGATTGTTCATCTTGATCAATGGTAGTTGATGAAGGTGAACCAACTGGATCAACAGCTCTTGAAGCAACAATAGCTACCGGATCTGGGGAAACAGTTCGTGGTGGAAGATTATAGTACTCATTAAACAATGGTTACAACAGGATCTCATAGTCTTTCTTGGATGGTGGAACATATGGTGTTGGAGAAACTGAGATTTGCACGAGTCCTGAACTGATGTATCCAGGAGTCATCAAAGAAGGCGCAGGTCCTGAACTGATTTGCACAGGAGCCGTGACTTGACCATTTCAAGAACTGAACTGCTCTGCTGTAGTGCGGATGTTGGTGGTGAAAGTTATAATGAATGATTCTTGACAGGGAGGAGATACTGGTTTAGGAGATGAGAGATCGATGACTGAAGTATCAGTAAAGGAACAGATGAAGAAACTTGTTGGATAGGAACAGTGACCATGGATTCAACTTCGGTTTCCATAGTAGTTTTTCCTGGTTCATCTTTTACTTATATATTTCTTCAGGATCAGGCTTAGTTTCCTCATTATCATCCCCAGT
Organism: Tanacetum coccineum; assembly: GCA_026074375.1. Lineage (NCBI taxonomy): Eukaryota > Viridiplantae > Streptophyta > Magnoliopsida > Asterales > Asteraceae > Tanacetum > Tanacetum coccineum. The sequence continues at coordinate 15,096 of BQNB010151227.1, forward strand.
ATTATCATCTTTGTCAAAATGTTCACTGTCCACATCTGCTTCCCACTCAAGAAACTTATTCGTCAGCAGCTTATGGCATTCATCCATCTGATATTGAAGAAAGACGCTGTTCTTATGAAAGGCTTTAACAAGGTTGAAAGTTGGACCTTCTAAATCAGCTTTGCAGAGCTTTTTCTTTCTAGTTTGTCTGCAGAACCATTTGATGAATGACCCAATATCATACGTCTTCCTTTGAAGCTTGTTCTCCGTGGGAACTTGATACGTTGTGGCGTATGTATTTGCCTAGTTATTCTTTGGTTTTAGGAAATCATTCGGGGGAATGGTCCATTCTGGTTCAGGTGTAGCTAGTCTCTCGCCTTTCGGAATAGGCTTAAACCACGTAGTGGTCGACACCTTGGGAATGTGAGCGTTATCAGTGTCCTTTAGATCTGAGACATGCCCTTCATCCTGCATTAGAATGTAATCTGAGGATTCTTTAGAATGTTCTAATTCGGTATCAGATCTGAGCATCAAAGAGTTAACAACATCATCTCTTGTGTCAGTGATCTGCCATCCAGTTGAGGTAAGAGCTGGATGTTGTTTGGAAGCAGATGCATCAGACTCCCATGGTTTCTTCGAACTTTGCTCATCATCTTTTATAGGAGGTTGAGCTGAACCAGAAACACCTGAATCGTGTCTTCTCCTTTTTGATGACTTACCTTGGTTTGATCCAGCTGAAGGGCCTTCATCATCATCATCGTCTTTATCATCATCACTGTCATGCTTTCTTTTATGGTTTTTAACCCTATCTTTAACCTCCTTATCCATGGCATCTTCATCTGCTATTAATGCTTC
>BQNB010151229.1:0-14401 GCA_026074375.1 Tanacetum coccineum
AACATAAACAAGCATACAATGATAAATTAAAAAATCGAGATATAAACAAAACCAAACATTCAGATCTTCATAATAATGGCTAATACCCAAAGGTATTAGCGTTCAAACATCATAATTAATACAAAAGTAATTGCTTTAGCCAAGGTAAACTAACCGATTTAACAAATGATACCAAAAACTGAACGATTACAAAAGTATAAGAAATTACACGTTGTCTTCTATGGATTGGAATGCATTGTAAGACCTCTTCTGCTCTTTTTCTCCTCTGAAAATCAACTTTTATGGTTTAGGTATCGAGAATAGGATTTAGCACACTTAAAACCCGTTTTTGAGTTTTCTATTTATACTGTCTAGAAGTCGGTTCGATACGCCGTATCCAATAGGTTGGATATGGCGTATTGGGGTTTCTTGGAGTAGGGACCACATTTGAGATCTTCCAGAATATTTACATTCCATATATCTAATACGGCGTAATGGTCTTCTCTGGATACGGCGTATTGGGCTTGTTTCCTTTATGCTCTTTGGTGAGTGCAGGCACGGATACGCCGTATCTTCCTTGATGGATACGGTGTATTGGTAGTTAGAATCATTAATCTTTAAAATATCTTCTTTTAAGCTCCAGAATGCGCGCCTTTTGTTAATATTCACCAAGTACTCCGTAATTACTGCAATTCTCAAATATAAACGATTAAGTAATAATTCTTTGCAATAATTATATAAAATGGGTTAATTACATGGGATATAGATGCTATAAAATTGATGTTATTTGATGTCATCAGTTGGCAACAACGTTTGGCAAGCGATGTTGGTTAAAATGTCTGTGAAGTCAACAAATGATAATAGTCAGTGCAAAATTGCAAATAATGGGTCTTTCAGAAACGGATTGCTAATTTGACATAAAAGGCGTTAGACAAAGCAAATCACCTTCACTGTAGGGAAGGTTGGTATTGATATGTGGATATTTTGCATGCCCGTGACCACGATTCTCGGTTTCCTGAATGGTGTTTGGAAAGATTATGAGCGCATGTCTAATTATGAAGTCTTTACAATCTAGACACAGATAGGCGTGATTAAACGTGGTTAACAATGTCTAGCAAACAACATTATATGGAATATCTGAAAACACAAAAAACAAATAAGGTTAGTGCAAAACAACAAAGAAAAACATTCTTAATTTTTAATAAAGTGTGTTAATACTCCATTTTTTATCAAGTTTGTCTACTGCCTTTATGTTGTTTATTTTTCTCTAAAGATCAGGAAAAGCAACATGGATGGCAAATTATTTTGGATAGTGGTCTATCGTCCATGTGACATAAACTTGTAAGTATCAAACTACATGAGCTGTGCCCTTGCAAACACATCAAGTATTGAAATCCTTTATATAGTCCAATGTTATGTTAACTACCTATCACAAAACCTTTATCTCTTTAAAGTAGTTTTTTCAAGCAATATGACATTGTTGCTTAGACACTTTTTCCCGACTGTTGCCATGATAAGAAACAACTATTTACAACGTCTTGTTCATAGATCAAAAACAACAACACTAAGTTGGCGTTCCTGTAGACGGTACAACTTCTCAATCATCCCTATACTTTAATACTTTATAAGGCAATGGCGATATCTTCACTTTTATGCATTATCATCATTGTTCGATTTGTAATCAACGAATAATCGGATCCTTCGTGTAATTCTTTTGTAGTTGGCGAATAACATATTATCTTCAAACTTTCCTTCTCTTTTTTGTTGCGATTTTTCTAATTTTTTCAATTTTTTTGCTAACACTATACTACAAAACTCGGTGTAATTTCACCATCTTCACGATCATAATAATTCCGGATAATTCCTTCGATAATTCCTTCATTCTTCGAACGTACCATTAATTACGTTGGTAGTAAAAATACATGAGTTTTGACTATAATATACATTCATTTGCAATGTGCAAATTTCTTCCAACCGTACCAAAATTGACAATTGTTGACTCAGGACTCGGGAAATACTAAACTTTACACTCTTAGCAATGGCAAACTATAAAATAATACTTAATCTAACAGGGTAGGCTAAGGTGTAAAGGTGTAACGAAACAAACAATTGGTGTATTTCCTAAAGGATTGGCTCTACGGGTTGTTCTAGGGGTATCTTACTCTTAAAGTGAGAGTAAACAAAGGGTTTATACGGGGCGTTACTAAACGGTTGTCGTAGTTAGTTAATATGCATCATGTAAATGGATTTTGGGATGTAATCCTAAAATTTACCAATTTAAACAAAAGTTACTCCTATCTAATTCCATAGTACTCATCATTGCGGGTCACGAGTGATATACCAAGCATGTTCTAAAGTCTACTACATCTCTGACAATCTCATATTTTGTTGGAATTTGGGTAAAACATTTGGAAACGCGATTAAGGTTAAATCCTCAAAAATATTCTAACAAGAGTTATTGTGTACGGGTTATGTATCAAGAATTTCACAAAAGTATGCTTGAAAAAATTAATTTGAGCATTATTTAAGCATTTTCGGTATGAAATTTAGGACAAGTAACATTCTAATTCCATCCTCACTTGAAATTATACTACGTCCTCGTTGTTATCTATAACACATTATATACATAAATACCTTGTTGCCTTGAGTGATTATTTAGACACTATTCTAACTGGTTTGCAGATTTGTGTACTTTCCAAGCTTATGATAGAATACATGCTATGACTGTGCAATTGAGCGATCACCCTGAAAATGAAACACTTAGACTAGTGGAGAGCTGAGTGACTTTTTAACCCTTTTTGTAGGTGTTTGGCTTTGATGTTTTCTAGCATAAGAGTTTTATAAATTCATTTCTTGAAGTTATTCTTAAGAAATCTTTTTATGAAATGTTTTAACACGTTCTACTTGAGGCCAAGCAGAGGTTAAGTGGGGTGATATTTGTAGGATATTGGATATCATAACACAATCAATGATCTAGGGGTTGGCCTACTTTGTAGAGAGAGAAAGTGAGTTTTAGTGAGAGAAAAACACCTTTAGTGTGTGTATTATCAAAATGAACAACCAACCCCTTCCCATGGCTAGAAAGGGGTATATATACATGTGTTTTGTGCCCTAATAGGCGCTATAGCGAGCTCTCATGGGGTGTAAAAGACCGACCCACCACCATAGTCATACGATTAATATTAGGCTAAGAGCTACCTATGCTTGACATTACGGGGTGAACGAGTCTTTTACATGGATTTTCATTAATACTATACAATCTCCCCCTAAGGCGAGGTCACCCTCCGAAATACCAAATCGATCCTAGCGATCCTTTGAATTGATCTTTGACTCTGGCTCGTAGTCTTTTGATTTTCAGATTAGTCTCTGTTACTGCAAGTAGTAATCTTTGAGCTTTGTTTCCTTAGACTTAGTGGGATTATTTGTGCTTTTCTTTGGAATTATCATCTATAGTAAATCTCTTATATCTTCCTGGTTTGGAGTATTGCCTTCATGTGATGTGTGTCCCTTCAGACCAGCATTGCTTACACTTTTTCTAGATCATGAGAAATACTCATCAATGTTTGCGGTGTGTGGTGTAGGTACTCTTTTGTCATGATGTCTTTGATTAGTAACATTAAGTGTGAGAATGGGGTGTGAATTGACTCCACTGGAACGAGGTATCTCCATCTCCATCTTTACGTGAACCTGTAATAAAATAGTTAGCAATAAAGCAGGTGGACGAATATGGCTTTGTCATTCGCCCGAGTCTAGTTGGGGATGATCCTTCGGATACGTGAGGATTCAGCTGGTTGTCGACCTGTGATCAGGTAGATTCATCTTAAGGAAGAATTCTCCCTTGACAGGATTTTCTAGTATAAGTATCGGATCATTTATGTACAACCATAAGAATCACATATTGCATGTTCTCTTTATCAATACATCTCAAAGCAGACAACACGATAAGATTGAATCGGTTAGTTACTGTCTTACCGATTGATGAGAAAAATGGATTTAAAAATCAATTGACGTATCACTTAAGAAAGTATTTTTGTGAACATCAAGTGTGTTTTATAGAACAACAATCAAATTTTCATCAAAAACACATTTGTTTTGAAAGTATTCACAGTCATGTGCTTGATAATCAGGTTGTTGAGCACAGCGAAGGTTTTTCAAAAACTATTCGTCAATCTATGCTGGAACAATGTTTGATTCATAAGAATCGATCCATCGTTGCTTTCATTTGTCACAAGTTTAATCCATAGTTGGATCTTACATGTCACCTCCAAGAGCTATGTTAGAATGTTGGCTTAGAAGATCTCCATATTCATGTGATTATTTTGTATCACTTGGTTGTTCTGCTATACCCATTGAGGCTAAATGCTTAGGACTATTAAGATCTTACTTGTTATCACAGTGTGTGATAAGCAAGCATAATTTGTATTCGTTTCCTAGCGAGATTTATGGATGATTTCGTGGCTCTAGACTCTATGGTGCACTTTTGGTTTTAGTAGTCGGAGGCTGGAGTAGACTGCCACCTTTTTCAATATCATCTAACTCGGAGTGAGAGAGCGAGAGACTGATTAGAAATGTGTTGATTCTCAGTGAGAAATGAAAAAAGAATCCTTTGAGGGATCTTAAGTGGCTAGGGAGGGTTGTGCAGCATATCACTGGGTCCATGATACTTGTCTTCAATGTCAGCAATCAACCATGTGATTCTGACAGCATATGTAGTGACCCAGTTTCTGCCTAATGTTTAAGGAGGGCTGCTTTCTTTTCACCCTTTATCTTAACATTTCTTTTTCATTCTTCAACCCCGTAAGTGCTATACCAAGACTACATTACTAGAACTGTGTTGGGTATGTTTCCAGTTACTAGCTCTATCTCAGTCCGCACTATTCCCTTATTCTCACATTACTCCTTTTGTAATCATACCTAAGGACTTCTATACTAACTAGTGGATTGTCCCTGGGTAGATCCCTCCGGCTCTGGTGGGATCGTGGGATCGTGTACCTAACCTTACTCCATCTTGTTACTCCGTTAAGGTAAATTACAGGGTCGGTATTTGGTATTTCCACAGATTACCATTTTAATCCATTACGTTCCTCCCCTTAAATATTTGCATTCGATATTCGGAATAGGTTTAGCCACAATGGGAGAGCCATACACTTGAGTAAAAGATTCTCATTTTTTATCAGTTTTTTCATTATTAACATCACATTTCTCTCCCTCCGATCAAAAAATTTCAAACCCTCGGAAAATTTAGGATATCAATTGTATTTTAAAAATGTTAGAAAAATTTTGGGGAGAAAAGGCTTTTTGTTTTACATTCTGTCTGGATTTTATACAGCCGATAATGGAACATAAGCATGTCCCCCATACTTTCGGGGAGGGACATAATTTGTGTCAGTTATTATGAGTTTGTGTTAATGTTTACAATATTGGACACAACTCAGAAACCGATTATATAATGGACACAAAACACATCATAATCACTACTTTATTATGTACATATTACAACAACAAATATAATAATTATAATACCCCACACGAGATGGACCGTGATTGACGAGCACAGTGATATTCGGTTCTCTCGCAGTCTATAGTCTCTCTATTATCCTTTCTGTTAGATATCTGTACATGATAGGATCTTCTAGCTTCAGATTGCTATAGTACTTTATCATCCGAGTCATTGGTCAGCAGACTTGGTGACATAACATATCTGCGCGTTCCCTCATCACTATCCAGGAAAAGTAATTAATACCTACTGATGTGGATACAAACAAACCATCAATGGGTATGTGATCAGTAGAGACATTTGACGGGGAAGAACTATCAGCAGAATCTGCAAATGGTGAAATTCCAATCTCATGGTGTGAACCAGCAGAATCCATGGCTGCTGGAGTGGGGACTGTAGAGTCAGTAACTGGAGTACCAAATGCACTACCAGCAGGATTAGAACCACCACCACCAGCAGAATCAGGGATCATCAGGCAGTATGAGTTGTAACTAAGCAGGAACAAAAAATGTCGGTGAAGAGTATTATGTTCAACCATCTGTCGCTTAGAAGGAGGTCGTAATGGTCGGCTCATTGGGGAAATTGGTTTTGTACTGAGCACTCAACAAGCGATCCTTTCTAGTCGGCTTGCAAGATTTATTATCATACTCTTCAATCAGCTGTTGTTTAGTCATAGCCTTGACAGCGGTCATTGTGATTGTACCATTATGAGCTGCACGACCATTGATTTTTAACTAGTTGCGCAATCATCTGCGTGACCTCAGATTGCTCATCGGGGGCTTACCCTGAGATGCTCTATAACCGTAAATCTGCAAGGCTCCTTCTTCTAAGTCCTTAATAGCAGTCATACGCTCAATAATGTTGTCCTCCGGTGTTCATTCAGTCCCAAACAACTGCGTGCCAATTGCAGGATTTGACACCTACTTGCAGCAGCAAATTCAGGCCTAGTCTGTTTTCTGTCGATTAGCATCATGAGTTCATCTATTCCTTTGCCGCGCTCCGCAGAAACATTTTGGCATGTATTCCTGTGCAAGGCCTCAGCCTGTAAATGTAGAACCAAACGTTCACTAGCCTGTTCAGCTTCAAACCGTTTCCTGGCTTGTGTATCCTCTGCATACCCTTTTGATCATCTTTGTACTGCATACCCTTTTGATCATTTTTGACATGCCCAATAGTGATATTCTTGAGGGTATGCGGGTTATTGGGTATCCGACGGAGGGGCATGTGTCAAAGCGTACCTTAATGGAGAGTGGTCCAAATAGCTGAGGATATCTGTGAAGTCCTCGGAGCCTCTTTCCCTCCCCAAGTAAGCGATTTTGTTGTGATCATCTTTGTACTGGAGTGCCGCCATTGGTGATTATGAATATAGGTTGATGATACAGAGTAGACAGAGGCAAATGATATTTGTGGGAAAGATGAAAAGTTGATTTGGGATTAATTAGGTTAATTGTGTCCAATGTGTGAAAAGTTAACCTTTTAATTTGATTGGTACAATTTTAACCTTGGAAGTTGAAGTAATTGAGTGAAAATCAACTTGTATGCCACCTGTTCAGGCAAGTGGTGACCGCCAAAGACCATATAATAGAGATTTAAAAACGAAAAACTATTCAACTTCTATTTTTAAGACCAGCAGGTATAAAGTCATCCAGCAGTAACTAATCTTAAAATCAGCAGAAACAAGTCAAACAGCAGAATTGATATGTGAACAGCACAAACTATTCAGGCAGCAGATACAATGTTCCACCAGCATGATTGGATACTACCAGCAGAAACAAGTGTCAGTGGCAGAGGACCAACCCAACAGCAATATAAAACTGAGCACACAGCTAGAACGAAATCGAGACAGCAGAAACAGGTTTCTACCAGCATAAATTATGTCAGCAGCTAGGAACTTGTTATTACCAGCACAAACTAGTTCAGCATCATTAAAATTGATGTATTGGCAGATAAACACACCGAGCAGGAATGAATGTATACAGACAGCAAGAAACCTTTCAGACAGTAGAACACACAACCCCATCAGCAAAACATGAAAATCCACCAGCAGAAGTATGCCCATCAGCATGAACACGGAACCAGCAGCATAATCCATAGCTACCAGCTGAAAGAAAGCATCCAGCAGAAATGATAACTATCAGCAGAAACAGAGTACGACCAGCAGAATCCAACCTGTCAGCAGGAATATGCACCTAAACTCAGCACTGCAGTATTGATTCATGCAATCACAAGAAAAAATATATCCCACAAAACACCTATCCACCTGCAAGAAAGTTAGACTATTACAGTTATACAAACTATAAACAAGCCTCCTTTTGCTTTATACCTCCCTCAATTCATGAAAGAGGTGGATTCAAATTCAACCATATGGACACCAGATACGGCAAATCTTGTCCATCAATGCCTTGGTCAGTAAATCAGCCACATTATCATCGGTGTGAATCTTCAGCACCTGTATCAAGTTCTTTTCATTGGCATCTCTTATAAAGTGATGCCTAATCTCAATATGCTTGGTCCTTTGATGAAAGACTGGGTTCTTCACAATGCATATGGTGCTCTGGTTGTCTATGAAGATTTTGGTATTCATGAAGTTGAATCCATAATCCAGCAACTGGTTTCGGATTCCAGATTCCTTATGAACAACAGCTAGCGCAGCATCATACTTGGCTTCTGTATTGAAGAAGTTAGCCTCAATAGTCTGCTTCTGCACTGCCATGAAAATTAACTTCTGCCAGAGTATATGGACATCCACCGGTAGTGGATTTCCTATCACCATGAGAACCAGGGCATAATCACTATCACTGTAGGCTTCCAACTGAAAAGGAGAATCTTTAGGGTACCACAAGCCTAATTTTGGTTGCCCTTTTAGATACTTGAATATTTCTTGACCGCATTTCAGCATGAGAATGAAGTCAGTGAAGTACTTGATGTCTGGAACTTGCACTAACGCAAATCATTATGTCAGGTCTTGAAGCTATTCGTCTTGTGAGATACAGAAGTGACCCAATCATGGATCTGTACAAATGTACATTACTGGTGCAGGATCAGTTTCTTCCTTCAATTTGGTCTTTTGCTTGATTCATAGGGTGTTGTTCAGTTCTGACAGATATTCAATGTCAAACTTGGTAATAGATGTCTTTAACATACCTGTCTTGGCTGATCAAAGTACCATCAAGGCAATTGTTTAACCTGTAGACCTAAGAAGAATGAGTCATATTCCCATAGGCACTTTCAAAATTCACCCTTCTTCCTACACTCAAATTCTGAACACCAGGCCTTTATTGGTGGATCCAAAATTGTTATCATCCCCCATAAACATGTACCATAATTATAAACAAATCCCCTGGAATCTTTCTTGATAATAGCTGTTTTTGTCAATAGTTAACTCTTCTGTAATTGTGTTGTAAAGAAAAGAGACAAATCTTGCATACCAGGCTCTAGGGTGCTTGATGGAAGGCCATACAAAGCTTTGACACTCAGTACACTGCTTTGGGATTAGTAAGGATCTTCAAAGCCTTTGGTTGAGTGACATTACACTTCTTCTTCAATTTCTCATAGAGAAAGGCACTCTTAAACATCCATCTGATATAACAGGATATCCCATATCAGATGCAAAAGCAATTCCAGTATGATAGCATCTATTCTGGCCATGGTGCACAATACCTCATGCTATAATCAATGCCTACTCTTGTTATGTGTCCCTCTGGGCAACTAACCGTGCTTTATTTCGTACAACTATTCCTCTGGCATCCCTCTTGTTCTTCAAAATCCATTTTGTCCCTATTGCATGTTTGCCGTTAGGTAAAGGGACAAGTTTCCATACTTGCTGGTTAAGGAATTGTTGCATCTCTTCTTGCATAGCAGCAACCCAATCAGGATCCTCAAGTGCTTTAGCTATACTAGTTGGTTCTAACTGAGAAAGGAAGCAACCAAACAGCAATGAGTTGATCTGTATGATTGGTCCTTTGTGATCTTGAATATATTCCAATGAAAAGCACTTTCACCAACTTGGATTTTTGAGCTTCTGCTTCTTGTTAGAAACTGGAGAAGCGAGTAATTACAAGTATCTGTGACTGAGGGATGAATTGTATTCACTTTCTTGATAGAACTGATGGCGTCAACAACAGGTGCTAAATTTGTAAGAGTAGCACTAAAGTCATCATCATAAGAGGAAGATGTGAAGATGCCAGATGAGAGTTGATCCATGCACACATCAGAGGGTGCAGGGGCTAAGTTTGTTAAGTTGTGAGTGTTGATGTTCAAGTAAGGAGTGAGTTTTAGAGCAGTTTATATGAGATTAGAATTTGGTACAGTTTAGTGGGAACTCGTGTGGTGTTTGAACTTGAGCCCAATGATTGACCACGAAGGAAGTGTAGAACTCTTTCTGCATATACAAGGGTTGAATGTCAGCAGAAACAGATGAACTAACAGCAGGATTGCTCTCATCAGCAGGTTCAAAACTATCAGCAGGATTACCACCAGCAGGATCACTACCACCAGAAGGACTTCCAGCAGATACATCAGACAGAAAGATTGCCAGAGATGTTGAAGGTGTAGAGATCAGTTCCCTAGGAATTCTGAGTACCTCTATGGGCTTTCATCAGGTAATTGGAATTCCTTCTGTAACAGCATCCAAACTATAGTGTCTGTGAGAGAACTTTTGTTCTTTTTAATCACAATTTATGATACAGAAAACAAGTTAAACGTGTTGCAGCTCTCTCTAATAGTAGACATTTTCTAAAGTCAAGCTTTGAAGTTTTATGGTGCCTTTTCCTGATTATTCTACCATCTCCACCTCCAAATTTGTACAATGCCTCCCTTTGAACCTGCACAAAAATCATCAAGCTTCTCCTTGTTTTGTCATAATTCTGAGCAACCACTGTAACTATACCTATTTGTTCATATCTGTTTACTAGGATCACCCTACAAATCATACAACAAAAAAAAACATTTGTACACTTGTGAGACCCAGCGATTTCTGACTTGTGCTATGCCTTGTGTGTGGATCATTTAAGTGTGTAACCATGTGGATTGATGAGATCCATCATTACTCGTGGACCCCAAAATTTGTTGGTCTTTTTTCTCAGATTTAACTGCTGAGGTACTTAACAGCAGGTACCACATCGTCCTTTTTCATTATACATAGGGTCATAGAAGTTATGCAATACATATTGTTAATATACAAGTAGATGGTCTGAAATATGGTCTAGCATCAGGATTAAGCTACACCCCAACATGCAGAAACTGGGATCCCAGCAGAACAGGTGTCTGGTCGTTTAGACCAACCAGCAGTGTGTCCAAACCGTTCAGTATGGTTTTGGATCTACCAGCAGAATTGACAGACTGGTATGTTTCTATAGCAGCAGGATCTGTTCCTATCAGCAGTAAACAGATGTACGAATTCCTACTAACAGACAGGAACAGATGTTGCTTTAGATCTACAAGGGATAGCGTCTACCACTATTTATAAAAGTAACATCTTTAATCAAATGCAATTTTCTACCACAAACAAAACATTTTCTTAACAGCACACAAATTGTTTTTTACTCAATTCCTATTGTTCATTCCATTTTATACAATAATCCTAGGAGATTTTAAATTCTCCGAACAAGAAAAATCTAGGACTGCAGCAGTGGAGATTTGGGTCTGCAACATCAGAACTTGGCCCAAAGTCTGGATATCAACAGCTATGTGTGGGAAGTATTTGGTCTTGGTCTTGAGTTGAATTCACAGGATGCATGGTCTTTGAGGTCTGAAGGACTTGTCCTGTTATCACAAGAGCAAGTCATTAGATTCTAAAATGTATCTGAAGTTTTGTTATCAGTCTTTGAACCATAACTTACTGTGGTTTCCTTATGTCAGACTAGTATGCGGCGGGGCATATAAGTTCCAGTTATAGGATGGAGGAATAGCATGCATTTTCCCCAGCCTTGACAAACTTGAGTAAAGAGGTTTAACTCCTTCTCAACAGGGTTGGGTAAATGGACACTAGGTGTGTGGACAATCAAACACTTCATCTACTCCAAAGTCCCTGGGAAATCCTAGCTAATTTTGTTCTTGGAGACGTAGAGCTATTTATAACTTTTTCAAGTTTTAGAAGATCCTTCCAATTATCATAATCTAGCTAATGTTGCTTCAATACTTAACTTCCATTCTTTCTTTTCAATTTGTGCCTGATCATGTATTTTTTCAGTATAAACTCCAGTGTGTTAGTGGTGTTTTTCTTAGATTAGCATGATAAAACCCTAATCTTTTCCTTATATGCAATATGTGTTTTATTGGTCCAATCTTTTTTGATTCTAATGTTTTAACAGCATGCTGATATGCACTGAACTTTAATGTAACATCATTATACAATTTATCAAGATTATTATAATGATGATTAGAGATTAATTTTAGAATCAAACAGGGGTCAATTTTGTACTTAGGAAAATTCCCATCATAGCAAACTCATCTGCGCTTTAGAAATACCAGGCACCACATTATCAGTTGAATTCCAGCCATCATCCCATTATACCCGTCTCAACCTCACCAGTCTTGTTTTCTGTCAGCTTGATCTGACTATGCTCCATGGAATCAACGAGAGACCAAAGCTTTTGGTTCGTCTGTACTTATGCTTGACCTATAAAAGCAAGCAATACCTGCCGTATCATTCAACTGTCTTCACATTACACTCTCCTAGCAAAATGTCCCACTTGAAGACATTTGTAGCATCTAACCTTCCTTCTGTCAAATCTGGCAGGTTGCTGATTGTTGTAGTTCATCTTTCGTCCTGCCTTCTTCTCAAACCTGTTAATCCTCAAGGAGAGCATAGCCATTTGGGGGGGGCAAACTCTAAGTCCATTTTCTTCATATCTCCAACTGATCAACGTGGTCAAAGTCTTCATAGATCATATCTTGATCTTGTTCATTCTCTAGCAACAAAAGAATGCAAAACATTTCCTTTATGTTATCAGAACGACCAGATTGTCTGAGATACTGATGGAACAATACGCTGCTGATCAAGATTTGTAGGCTTTGGCCAGAGATAGCAGTTCCAATGAAAGCAGAATGAGTAGGAGCAGCAGCAGCTTTCACACTATAACTATGACCAATTCTGACATCAAGTTCAAGTGACCTTAGTTTGTTATACAGGTCATCAAAACTCATTGAATCAAGGCCACCTCTTGTTTTTAATGCCAACCCAACTTGTGACCACGAAGAAGGAAGTGCTCTTAGAAACTTCAGGTTGATATCATCATTGTCTGGCCTTGCCTGCACTTGATTCAACTGGCTCAGAATCTTCTGAAATACCTGTACATACCATTATGTAGTGCCTTCTTCTTCAGTCTGGAGAGAATTCTGTTAAATGCTGCCTTGGAGCATGGTTTTTCATCTTCTTAGATTCTTCATTCCCACCAAACCTAGCCTTAACTGCCATCCAAATATCCCTTGCATCATCATAATGATGAAAATCGGGATATGTATCTTATGGTTAAGCCGGAAGCAGCAAACAAGGTTTCACCATATTCTCCCTTTGTACTCAAAATGCTATCAAGAGTGGGTGGATGAACAATTGTATTTCCGTTGCTGCTTTTACACCCCCCCCCCTAACCTCTTTGGATGTTTCCTTGCTGGAACAATCCTCCAAAGATTATGATCAGCATTTCTGTATCCAGTTATCATCTTATAGCCCATATCTCATTTTTTTCCTTCTCTAGTTAGGTAATTTCTGCATTTGTTGGACAGAGATAGGTGGCTGTTTAGGGAAAATGTTGAAACTGGTTGTGACTGGACCATTGTTAGGGGTTGTTGAGAAGGTTGAGTAAATGTGAACACCGGTGTGAGAAGAAAGATTGATTCGGTTGGGAGAGAAAGCACGGTTGTGAGAAAGCAGGTTAAGTGTAGGTAGGGATCGGTTGTGTTGGTTCAGGTATCAGGTATGAAGAATTCCGAGTATTCATCTTTGAGTGAATGAAGGTGAAGCTAGATGATTAGGGGTTAGGTAGGATACGTAAAGGGTGACTGAGTAGGTATAGTAGGCATGGGTTCTGACATAATTAAAGATTAGAGAAAACAAGGTTTTGATGTGGTACTACGTAATTCTTCTTTATCAGAGGCTCTCTCCAGGCTCTGATACCACTTGTTAGGATCTAGAACTAGATAGATCTTCTAGCCTTTGTGAATGTATAGTACTTATGTAATCACAAGCACATACGTGAGAGACTCTAGCAAATGTTTAGGCGGAAACTAAACAATTCAATAAAGAAGAACAACAATATGAACAACGATCCTCTATGGATCTTTCTATTGATAATAAATTGATTTTGTGCTTTTACAATCGGTGCCAATCCCTAATGCTAAAGGTTTCTTTTATAGAGAAGAAACCCTAAATTGGTCAACAAGAAAACTAAAATCTCGTAAGAGATATACATCAATATCAATCTCTTCCTAATTTATCTCATTCCTATGTTAATGAGATAATACTAGAAAATAACTATAATTCCTTAATTACATTAATTGCATCTAATCAGCAGATTCTATCTCTGTCAGCAGGAACGAGAACATGACCAGCAAAAACATAATCAACAGATTCTATCTCTGTCAGCAGGAACGAGAACATGACCAGCAGAAACATAATCAGCAGGATTCTATCTCTGTCAGCAGGAACAAGAACATGACCAGCAGAAACATAATCAGCAGGAATGCTACTTGAACTATCAGCAGGAACGACTTAATGCTATCAGCAGAAACGACACTTAGTCATTTGTAATTTGTCCCAACAATCCTCCCCTAAACTTGGTGTTGACTCCGTTAATTCCAAGTTTCTAGATAGATCTTCTTGAGGCAAGAGGATTGAACCCAGCAGCAGTACAACAAGCAGCATAAACTAGAGAAAGCACAGCAGCATCAAAAGAACCAGCATGATCTCGATGAACAGCAGAATCA